>JAWZYV010015850.1:0-49753 GCA_038373885.1 Cheiracanthium punctorium | reverse complement strand
GTTTTTTTGAGACATGCGAGTTACGTACACACATACGTACGTACGTACAGAGCTCAGGTAAAAAAGTAGTCAAAATGGACTTGCGCTTGGATTGTCCGTGCGTTTACAAGAACATACATACATGCGTACGTTGAGATGCGTTGTAAAATCTTTTCAAAGTAAATTTAGAGATAGGGAAAATCAATTTTTCATCCAAACCTGCATACCGAAACTTTTTCACCTTCATTACACTTCCTTTTGCTTCATACAAGCAAGGAAGTAATACTAATGAATAACACATGAATGTCAAGGTTTTGGATCATGGGAATTTAATGACGTACGCATGTGCGTCATGTCGTGTAAGAGATTAAATAGTAAAATCATAGTAAACTAACAAAAAAATAGGCAAGAAAATAAACTCATACCAGTTATAATACCTTAGATATCCTCAGCGATTCTTTTTTACAACAAACGCTCATGTAGGAAATAGCACTCTGTGACACTTCGCGAATACTGCAAGCGATTTAACAGAGGGAAGCTATTTCCACAGCAACGCATTGTTTTGGAAACGCAATCCAAACAATCGTGGATTTTTGTCAATACATTTTTCCAACACTGTTGTCGCTGGTGATCGGAACGAACGAGTGAAACTACTCAAATTAATCGATTAATAAATTCATTCGAGTTAATCGATTTTTAAAAATCCATTCGGACGCTCAGCACATAGTATTGAAAATCTCAATCGGAAATAACGAATGATACTCGAGTAGTATTCGAACAAAAATCACGAATTCTATTCGAACAGTATTCGAATAGAAACCGCGAATGGTATTTGAATAATGAAAATCGAAAACATTCACTTCGATTAATCGATTATTGATTTATTCGAATAGCAATAATCGATCATAAAATTCGCCCGAGTGGCGCATCATAAGATTTCGCTGGTGGGAAGTACCACTTTTATTATTTAACTTTGTTTTTCTCTTGTAATAACTGCAATTTAAGTACAAATAAATAAATAAATAAATAAAATAAAAGTAGAAGCTTTTCATTGCGGAGTACTAAAAAGTGTAAAATAAAAATTTATTCTTGGGAAGAAATGTTATAAGGAAATGAAAGCTTCAATACTATGAAAATTTAGAGAAAATTATGTACAAAATTACATAGATATTTTATTTTTGGTTCATGAAAAATATTTAAATAATTCACACATTTTTAAAAGGCACTCCAGATAAATATTCTTTGTCATTAGTTTTAGCATAGAATGCATTAAGTCATGAATTTTAAAGGTTTGGAATGCTTATTTAAATACTTTGAGTACATAATTTTTTTTTATCTTTTGCAAAAGTGAAATATCTATATTTCTTCTCCGAAATTTTCCTAGTTTTGAAACTTTTCTGTGTTAGAAGAGAGAAAAAAACGTTAAGACTGAAAGAAAAAGGGTTCAATGCAAGTATTTATAGAACAGATGGAATATGTTTAGATACTATTCAGCACTCTTTTTTTAACACTTTCCAACAAGGTTGAAAAGTATTAATGATTTCGGTCCGTCTGTCTATACTCTAACTCGTGTAAATATGCTCCTATTTCAACGAAATTTATTTGTAATTATAGCAATTCTTTGGACGTATGAATTTTTATTTTACACTTTTTAAGGCTCCACAATTTTATTATAGGATGTCTTTTGGAGAATAATTTTTCATTTTATGCATTTTATGCTCGGCCAGGTGGTCACACTGACGCGAAGTCCCAGTGTTTGACCCTAAGCAAAGCTTGGTCCTCATTTTGTCGACCCACTCAAGGGATGAAAGGCTGAGTCGATCTTGTCCAGCCCGGGATTCGAACCTCTGACCTGTGGGACTGCAGCGCGGTGCACTAACCATTACACCACTGGCCGTTTATTGAACATCATTCGTCATAAATTAGTGAGATTAGAATGATGAAGTTTAGGGTCTTCTTTTTTACGGGGACACTATGACAAAAATAAAATTTCAATTAAAATCTACTAAACAATTAATTTAAATTTCAATTGCGTCATTTTTTATTGTTGAAATTTCTATTCAAAATTTCCTTGATTTCTTTAATGAGAAATAATTTTCCCTTTTGCATTTTGGACGAAAATCATGGTTTTGGATAATAACTTTTCTTCTATATTTTTTGATGTTTTAATCAGAATAGTTTTTTGATAAGAAATTCAGTTTGTATGATAACAAGTCAACCGATTCATATTCTCAAACGTTATTTAGTTTATTGAAAGATTTTTACATTTTTAACAGCTGATAATATTTATTATCAAGACATTTGCACATAAAATTTACTGTAATGTTTAAAATCTCATGAAGCTTAATATTGTATTATTTCTGTTTCTTTGCGTGATAAGTATAGCTAAAGTAGGGTGGACCTTTCATGTAACCGAAACGATAAGGATAACTCGAAATCCTAAGGATAAGGTAGATAATCTATTTACATGATTCTGATTTAATCCACAATTTTCAAGCTCTAAATTTTTTAAAATTCATTTTTAATTTTTAATTTTTATTTTTACTGCTCTCTGTGACATATTGATCAGGAGGGCATGTTTCAATTTCGCAAAAGACAGAAATAGAAAGACCGATATTTTGTTCGGACAATTGAGCAGTTCGGTTAATTGGAGTTTGAATAGTCGGCGCACTACTGTACTTTACTCATACACTGCAAATACATTTCTTTGTTGATAAAAAAAATATGAGAATAGGACAGTAAATACCAAGTTCTCCTTTGTTACTGCTTTCTGTGACACACTGATGGATGTTACTTTCTATGACACACAGAATGTTTTAATTTCGCGTAAAAACATAAAGGACGAAGATTAAGACAGTGGTCTGATAACTGGACAGTTCGGTTAATTGGAGTTCGGATAGTCGGCGCTCTACTTTTATCTACAGACAACAAATAGTTTTCCAAAAATCTGGTAAAGGCATTCGTTCATAAAATAATACAGACAGCGATACTAATTAGGTGACTTACAAAAACAAAGACAGTCAGGATTTTTACATTTTCTGTAAATCTTAAAAGAAGTTTCACAAAGAAACCCACAATCCATTTCTATAACAAAACTTCTTTTTTAATGAAAAAAATCATTAAAACAACAAAAGAACGCTGTGTAATTTAAACTTTTACTAAGTTAATCATCAGCCGAAGTTGGTGAGTACATCAAGTCAGCAAACAATTGATTTCAGATAAGATTACTCTTGGCAGTGGGCACTTTTCTTGCTGTCTTTGTTTTTATACTTTTCCTAAATGATACCGCCATTTTTAGCTTTTATTATTAGTACTTTTTTTAAGTCATGTCTCTTTACCAGCTTTCTGGCAACTACTTGAGTCCACGAAAAAGAAAGGGGGAATATTTCAAGAGAAACGATATAAAAATTATGATGTAAAAAATGTATCAAAAGAAGACGAATATGGTCACGTAACCGAAATTTATTTCAAAATTGCGAAAAAGAAAAATGGTTCATCACATAAAAATGAATCGATTTAAAATTTAATATCGTTTTGTATTTATGATAATTCTAATACAGTCGAACCTTGTTAGTATGTCAGCCGGATAAGATGCTACTACGCATATTACATCATCTTTAAGGAGTCTCGACCTTTTTAACCCTTTGAGGCGCAACCCTTTCCCAATGCTGGAAAAAGGGCAGCCGTTGCCATCGCTCGACTTAACTACCAGCAAGATGGCGGACGATCGAAACGTTCATCGCGTGCCACAGATCTAGAGACCCCTTTTTTGACGACAGCCGGCTGTGCTCGCGCACAGCCAGCTGCGTCAAAAAAGGGTCTCTAGATCTGTGGCACGCGATGAACGTTTCGATCGTCCGCCATCTTGCTGGTAGTTAAGTCGAGCGATGGCAACGGCTGCCCTTTTTCCAGCATTGGGCAATCTATCAAGCTGTTCTCGCGTTCTTCCATTTTTCGGCAGATGTCAGTGCTGTTAAAAATAATCGTGACCATTCTTTTACGGGAAATGACGTGCTAAAAAGTAAAGGATTCTCTTGGAGCTATGTCACCCGCAACTATTTTTATATAAATCCAATCTATTCTTCGTGACTGGCATCAGTCAAAACGTCAGAGTTTGGTGTTCCCAGAGTGGGATCACTGCGCCTTAAAGGGTTAAAACGCCTTTTTACGTATTGCACTCTGCTCATTGCGTCGTTATTTTTTCAACCACTCCGTTTAAGGTGTCACTTTTAACCCTTTAACGCGCAGTGTTCCCGCTCTGGGAACACCAAACTCTGACGTTTTGACTGTTGCCAGTTACGAAGAATGGATTTGATTTCTATAAAAATAGTTGCGGGCGACATAGCTCCACGAGAATCCTTTACTTTTCAGCACGTAATTTCCCGTAAAAAAAATGGTCACGATTATTTTTAACAGCACTGACATCTGCTGAAAAATGGAAGAATGCGAAAACAGCTGGATAGATTGCCCAATGCTGAAAAAATGGGCAGCCGTTGCCATCGCTCGACTTAACTACCAGAAAGATGGCGGACGATCGAAGCGTTCATCGCGTGCCACAGATCTAGAGACCCTTTTTTGACGACAGCTGGCTGCGCCCACAGCCAGCTGTCGTCAAAAAAGGGTCTCTAGATCTGTTGCACGCGATTAACGTTTCGATCGTCCGCCATCTTGCTGGTAGTTAAATCGATCGGTGGCAACGGCTGCCCTTTTTTTCAGCATTGGGAAAGGGTTGCGCCTCAAAATGTTAAGAGTGCAAAATACAAACTCGGTCCCATTTCTTTATCAAGGTTATCTTAGCATTTTTCCCCACGAAGAATTTTGCCTTAACAACAAATTTTTGGAATTCACCCAGGACTGTTTCTCATTTCGACTGAAATCCGTAAGAATTCAAATTAAGTATGACAGATTGCATAGTTGAATTATAAGTACTACGTACCGTCTTTACTTATAATTTCCTTAATTTGTCATCCATTTTATTAATTTGAATTCTTGTTTTACTAATTTATATAAATTATAATGTAAATTAACTATAGGCACACTTATAGTATAAAGGTTTAGAATTTAGCTTTGCATTTAATATAAACTCTGTTTAAGAAGTCACTGCGCTTAGTAAGTCCTACTTAAGTGGCTCCGTGAATGATGGAATAATGTGCTAACGAGATTTAACAGTATTTTGAATTATATACTTATATATATATATATATGTATATATTTGTGTGTGTATATATATATATATGTGTGTGTGTGTGTGTGTATATATATGTAATGTATAAAAAGGTAATTTGGGTTTTACTAGTTTGGGTATTGTTCAAGCGGGTACTTTCACTGTAAGTTTTACTTTCCTGTCATACTTGCCACGCGCGCTCTGGAGCTATGTTTTATTTATTTTGTTATTTGCCAGACATCAGGCCGTCGATTCTGAGTTCTTTAGATGTACACGTGTCCTCGCGCCCTTGTAGGCCCGGATGCGGGTCATGTTGGTAAATGTGTGTGGTTCGATCAGAGATAAGAGAGAGGAGGAGTTGTGTCTTCGCAGACCACGTGGTGTGGTAAGCGTAAATACTCCCGCACATCGAAATCGGGACTTCTGCCACTAGAACTGCTTAATGAGTCCACGCTGATTCTTGTACCGTCTCCCTCCCTCTTCTCATTCTAATTGTAACTTAAATGTAATGTTCAATAAACATATTACCTGCCTTAACTCTGAAACTTTACTTGAAATATCTGACGTCTCATATATATATATATACTTCTCTTTTGTAATAAAATATAGAGTTTGCTAGTTTCTTGTCAAATGTGAAACATATTGCCAAGCTAGATTCAGTTTTGGGAACTAACATTTTAGAACCAAACTTCGAGCTTACTTACGAACTTACTCCGACAAACTTAGAAGATAAATCATTAGAACTTGCAAACCTTGGCAACGTTTAACGTTTATCCCCCGCCCCCATTACCTGTCAACCATATTCAAAAATGCAACGAAAACCGGTCGACGTCCACAAATCATGTCAAAATTATGTCGATAGAGAATATCTGGAAGAAAGAAATATTCTAGTGCTAATAAAAACGTTAGATTGGGATTTTACATTCCTTACTTTACTGACAACAATACTAAAAAAAGTTTCTCTGTATGTATTTTTATGTGAGTTACCATACCATCGTCCATCTTTTACAATGCTAGTGTATATGTGACAGATGTAAATTTCGATGCTTTTCTTTAAGACTTCAGGAAGCTTTAAGTTGAAAAAAAAATGTATAACGTCATAATTTGGTAAGTGATTTATCGTGTAAAAGCAAAGAATATTGCAGGTTTTAATTTTGCAAAACTTGTTACAGAACGCTATTATCTAATTAAAAATGGCTGTTTTGTAACGAGATTTCGTAACAAGGGACATTTTTAAACTCAAAAAATAAAAAAATAAAAATAAAAATGCTGCAAAGCATGATGCAATTTTAATCACATAAATTATGTCATGTTAATATTTCTGCGCCGATTTTTTGTGGGATGAAATATAAATTTTTAATTATGAAAGTATTAGCAAGATTTCGAAAGGTGGTACTTGCATAAGAATAATTTTGAAATGTATGTCAATTTCTTGTGTTAAATTTATGATTTCTTTTAAAATAATGTTATGAAAAAGCATTTTTAATTAAATATTCAAAAAAGTTTTTTTAAATAAATTATGTTGATTTTTTTTACTACCGTAATTTTTGAAATTCGGTGTTAATTATTCTAACAAAAGGAAATTGTGAAAACAATTTTTAAAAGATATACGAGCACTCATGGGAAAAAAAAAATTCTTAGTGAATGATAAGTCTTTTGATAGAGAGAAGAAAAGCAGGCAGAAAAATTTCGAGGGGAAAAATCGAGGGGACTGAAAAATTTAATACCCCCTGCCATAAAAGTTACGCTTTTAAACACGTTGAATAAGTTTATAGCACTTTTCAATGTATTTGGAAAGTGAATGATTATCATTTCGGTAAACCGGTCTATCCCTTCGTTATGTAATCATTTTTAAATATAGATTAATAAGCTGTTGAGATTTGTCATATATACAGGGTGTCCCAGAAAGGTAGTAATGGGTTTTAATTTCTTTATTTGTTTGAAATAAGTGGACAAAGTAATTGAAAAAGTGGTCAAAGTAAGGTAGGAAAAAAGACTTCTAAAAAATTTTCTTTCGTTAATTTCAAAAAGCCACATTTCTTAAAATTTGTATACGACCCCCCTACAAAATGTTTTGCATTTAATAAAATGAGCCCCGTACACTGATAAGGTGATGCGTCACACACTTTAAAACATAATTTAGAAATTGAAAGATGAATAGCAAACTATTTTTCATCTTTACGTATTGAATTATTTGTACCATTCTTTAGCTTTTAATGGCGCATATAAACATACACTATTAAAATTTAGCTCCTTAATAGCGTACGTTTACATATCAGTGTAATAAGGTCCAGAAAATTCATTCGAACAACATATCATATGCAGCTTTGTATGAGAATTAAAGTAAAAATACATAATATAGGTGAACTCTTAAAATGTTAATTTTGCTTTCATTATAGATTACATCAGATTATAACTGCATATTCAATCTATTTTTTCTAGAACATTTTCGATTGAAACGATCAGCAGTATTAGGTGTACAAGAAAGGAAGTCCTTATTTTAATAAAATTCAAACAAATAAATTTTCAACAAGTATTGAATTACAAACAAGCTGTGCCTAAGTATAGAACTCATAACTGTTTTTAATTTTAAAGTGATAACTTTATAGATAATATTATTTTTCTATCAAGGAAAAAGTCCCCCCCCCCACATTTCTCCGTGTCTGCCCTCCTTGGAGGATCATTTTCGAAATGTTCCGAAATCGATTTTTGTGCATTGTGAGTACTGTATTTTACAGCAAGAATTTTATGGATATCTCTTTTCCTCTTTGAGTTCATGCAAGATATGTGAAAAGAAGGTTTTGCTGCCCCTATCCCACATTAAGTGACGAGCTTTGGAAAATGCTCTCCAATCGACCCCCTACGCTAAGAAAATCACACACGTACCAAATTTCGTAAGCTTCAGTAGTTCTAGCTGGACAAAATATTGACAAACGAAAAAAATGGCATTACTTTCTGGTGCACCAAGTATATTTAGTAATTTTAAATAAATTTGTGTCAGAGAATTTTTTACAATTTTTTGCTCCAAAATTAGCAACTAAATCATTTTTAGTGTAGCTTCACTTTTTTATATTTCACAGTACAGTGAATTCAGATTTTTTTTTCTTTTCAATAAAGATTCTTCGAAAATATTCCAAAAGGATACATTTTGAATATTTTTGCATCATTTTCTGTCTCTATGGCAACAAGCAAAAATTCCATCTTCCTTGACGAATAATATTTATTTTAGAAAATTCTCCGATTGTTTAAACTGCCTTTGAATGCATTCATATTTATTCATACGAATAAGGCAATTTATTCTTTTCACAAATATCTTTGATTCAGATTTTGATTTTAAATTTGAACCATGCATTTGAAAATGAATATTTTTTTTTTAATTTTGGTCACGCTCAGTTATTTTCTTAGATATTCGAAAATTGACATTTTTTACCGTTTATATATATCTATATATATATACATCTACATCTATCTCTGTATATTTACATGTATACATATATATACATGCATATACACTCATGTCCATAAATTAAGGATAATTCAGAATCACACAGAAATTGATCTCTAAAATAAAAATTTCACCTGTGGAATGATCACACACATCTTGAAGAAGAATATGCAAATTACAGGAAACCACCAGATGGCGTGGATGGTACGTCACAATGACGAGAGTGTAAGAGAGGGGTATATAAGGAATGGTGGCAAAGAAGTAAAATTGTTCACAAGCGCTGTGAAAGCCTTTCAGTGCAAAAACCGCATAGTTATGGCACAAAGGAGACATTTGGATGATGTTTTACGTGGCAGAATTATCGGACGACTGGAATGTGGACGTACCCAGCTGGAAGTATCCGAGGAACTTGGAATCGCCCAGAGTGTCATCTCCAGGCTTTGGCAACGATTCCAAGATGATGGTAATGTGAGTAGACGTTACAGCACAGGTCGCCCCCGAGTTACAACGCCGAATGAGGACCGCTATTTGGCAGTTACTGCCAAAAGAAACAGACGGAGTACAGCATCAGACCTGTCTCGTCAGCTCTCTTCAGCTACCGGTACGACAGTTTCAAGGCAGACCGTGTACAGACGCTTAGGGCACATTGGTCTATATGCTCGTAGGCCTGTCAGATGTGTTCCACTTACCGCAACTCACTGTCGCCTGCGATTAACCTGGAGTAGAGAGCATGCATTGTGGACACCGCAACAGTGGTCTTGTGTGATGTTTTCCGACGAGTCCAGGTTTAGTTTGGAGTCTGATTCTCGCCGGACATTCATCTGGAGAGCGCCAGGTACCCGTTACCACCAAGAGAACACCATTGAAAGACACCGTTACGGTGGTGCAGGATGGCTCGTTTGGGGAGGAATTATTCTTGGTTCCAGAACTGACCTGTATGTTCAGAGTGTAACGATGACAGGCCACGTCTATCGGGATGTCATTCTGGAACAACATGTACGTTTGTTTCGGGGCGCCATGGGTGCTGAATTTGTGTTTATGGATGACAACGCCCGTCCTCACCGTGCAAACATTGTAGACGAATGCCTTCAATCGGAGGATATCACCCGTATGCATTGGCCAGCATACTCACCGGACTTGAATCCAATAGAGCATGTGTGGGATATGCTTGGCCGACGAATTGCAGCCCGTCAACCCCCTCCCACCTGTCTACCGGAACTTCGGAGTGCATTGCTTGATGAGTGGTGTAATATTCCCCAAGATCAGATTGATCATTTGATACTCAGCATGCCTAGGCGTTGTCAGGCCTGTATTGTATCGTCCGGGAGACATACTCCGTATTAACCATCCTACTAACCATGTTATACTGTTTTTTGTAAATAGGTTCTTTTTTGAAATTTGGTCAAGGGAGTAAAACTTGCAATTTTTATTAATTATGTCAAACATATAGCATCTTTTTTGCTCTTTACTTTTTGTTTAATAAATAGACTTTACAAATAAGTCAAATTTGTTTTGCTTCTTTCTCTTTCTTTGCCTGAACTTCATTATCCTTAATTTATGGACATGAGTGTATATAGGGTGGTCTAAACGAAACTTCCCCTATATATGAGTACCTAGTGGCCGAACCGTTCAACTAATCGAAATGAAAGTTCAGATATAGTTATATGAATGTATGGGGTCCAGATTGTGATGATTTAGAATATTAAACCTCACACAGTTACGGTTACAGTGACGAAATTTTGAAATTGTCAAATGGCAACACCCACTTTTTTCGTGCGCAAATTGATCAGAGCATGGAAAAACCTTAAATGGCGTTGGAACGAGACACGTATGACGTAAATTGGAGGCGTTTCTTAAATTTAATCTGTTTAAAATCAAGCATTTTAATTTTAGTTTTTGTTCTTTTTTCCTTACTTAGGCTTTCAAAATTTATATTTCGCTTTTTACCTCATGCAATAGCCATTTATTGTGTATTTATTTACGACTGGCTGGTGCCTTCTGGTCTAAAAATAAACATTCGTATGTCGGTTTACATGAGTAACGTATATTTCACGCTCTTCTACTTTGATTCTGTCAGCTATTATTTTGGCATTCTTTATTTAGGTTATTTTCGACGTCATGCTCTTGATTTCAAAATTATCCAATCGGGGCTTGGTTACTTTAACTTCATTGGTCTAAATATAGTGTAACTCTGTAATTGATGCTTGTTAGTGCTGTCAAGTATATTCGTCAGCCAAAAGACAAATTCTGAGATGGTATCCTTTTTTAACTCGCTCCACCTACATTCGACAGTTCTTGCAGCACGCACTTTTTTTATCACACTGGCCATCAACAAACCGTACTTCTTACACGGTGTTCATTTTAAGTAGTCTTTTCAAATAAATAGTTTTAAAGTATCCTACGTTTTCGTCATTTATAGCAATAAGGTGTTTAATGAAATAATGAAAAATGTAGTGAAATTGGCGATATTCTTCAACCTATTAGTTATATGCAGGGTGATCAATTTAAAAGAGTACCAAGTGGTTTTTTTTATCATCCTTTAATTTGGCTGATGTGAAAACTATTATATCATTGAAATATATTAGGTTGTAACGAAAGTTTTCCGCCACTCCAAGTATTGCCTGCACAAGCAGTTCACGTTGGTGTCTTTGCCAATATTTTGTAAAACGATTTTTGTTATTTGAAAGAAAAGACTTGTTTTAGAGCACTGGGTTGTGAAATCCGTAAAACAATATCGTTATGATTAAGTATAAGGTGTCTGAAATGGAACTACCACGCTACCAGATTGATCCATCATTTACTCTCAGTTCTGTCGCAAAAAGTCAGCTACAGAATGACACTGAATCATGTGTACAGCTTAAGGTACTACTGTTGTATCATATGACACTGTGAAGATTTGGTACCGAAAGTTCAAAAACGAGGACTAGGATATTAAAGAAGCAGAGCGCTCTGACCAGACTACTAATGCTGATGAGGCCCGCCTACGAGAATTTGTGGAAGAAGATAAAATATTCATCCACGAGAGCTAGCTAAAAGAGTTAGACTTTAGTGCCATGTCCATTAGTCGCGCTAAGCATCGCATAAACTTGACATATAAGGTCAATAGCTGGGTACCGCGTGAGCTGACTCAAGCAAATCTGGCGGAAAACTTTCGTTACAACCTGATAATTTCTTGAACGTTCTTTAAGTGTGGGAGACAATTTCCAACACTGTTAGACTAGTACGACTTTATTTGCGAGGTAAAACAGAAATGGAGACACACAATGATACTTAATCTTGTGACAATTTTATTTTTGAGAAACGTAATTTTAGTCATTTTTTTACAGTATCATTCTTTACAGAAAACGTTGAAAATGTTTGTCAACAGTTTGAATGCAAACATGAAAACAATTGGTTTTCCAAAGAACTCTTGCAATCATCGATGAATTAAAACAAATCACAACTGTACACGCTTAAAGAAAGAGCTAAATTTACTCCGAAGGAAATAAAATAGCTCCAAAGGACTCAAAACCGTGACAAACTATTCCCAGTTTTAAATTCTTCGGAGTAGTTTTGGCTTCTTCGGAGCGAATTTAGTTCTTTTTTTTAAGCTTGTAGAAATCTCGTCAATAACACCAACAGTGTTGCGAAAGTGTGTCAAAAACTTGGTTGGACTTGTTTATGTTTACATTCAAAACGGTGGCAAACATTTTCAACATTTGCTGTAAAAAAATTCAATTTAATTATGTTTTTCAAGTATAGAATCACAGGCACAAGTAACATTGTGAGTCTTCCTTTGTGTTTTGCCCTACAAATAGAGTTGAAATTTTCAAGAGCTTTTGACGTATCTGGGTACATTAAAGATTAAGAAAAAATATATAAGATTCATAAAAAAATACAAAATTGCGGTTCGCATGGATAAAATTAGAGAGATTTTGGATTGATTTATTTAAAAACTTGCTTCTCATTGTGCATGTCAGGGCCATCTATCGGTAACAAATTTGAGCTACAAACTTTCCTGTCATAAAAAAAAAATTCAATCACCCTACACCTATTTAAGCAAACCGCAATTTCCTATCATTGTTTGTTCTTTTTTAATGAATTTTTTACGGAATTTTTCATCACCCTACATATTAGGAAGAGTGCCGTAATTGCTGTACAAAGAAGTATATAGAACAAATTTATTCCATTGGGAACCAAATATACGGGACAAATTTACACTTCAGTATAATCTCCACAGTAGTGTTCATTTGATAACCGAATGGGCCTTTCAAAACTTCTAAAAAATGGAGCTTCCTTAGAAGATAATCTTAAATTTTGAATATTTTTGCATTATTTTCGGTTCCTATGGCAACAGTTTGTTTTTTGTTATTGTACAGTATGCCGAAACTGTAATCTTGTTCGCTGGTAAAGCGTATTTATGTTCTTTTTTGAAAATCATCCCACATGGTTGGTTGAAATGGCCATCAAATGCAGCCATATTTATTTTGTATTTCGGATGAAATTTATTCTTTTTTTTCCTCTCAGTTTTATTCGGGTTTTGATTTCAAATCTTCATGCTTAGAAACGCATCGACTTGTTCGGATTTTAAAGAAAATTTGGCTGCAAAACTTGTGAATTTCTTTTTTCCGCTAACTCAAAATTTATTTTGTTGGAATTTCACCAATTCACAAACTGTATGAGTTACAAATTTCCTGAATATTTCAAATTTTTACACGAATCGATGTTAATATTAAATTAGCTATACGTTGGTTAACTGATTTATTCAGGATGTCCCCAAAAGGTAGTAACGATCGTTAATTCATTATCTATTAGAGAAAAGTGGGCAGTGTAAATTGAAAAAAAATTTTTCAAAATAAGGTCGGAAATAATACTCTTAAGGAAAAATTCCTTTCGTTCATTTTTAAAAACTTAACTTTTAAAATTTTTACACTAACCCCGTCCAAAAAGATTCCGTATTTGCAAAATGTGCCCAAAACACTCATGAGGTGATGTGCCAAATTTTAGCCTTTCATTACACAACATCGAACAGATGTCTTTAAAGAAAGATGATCGGGGACTATACCTGATTTTGAACGTAAACGTTTATTACAAGAGTAGAAAAAAAAAGATTTTCTTTCGTAATTTCTGTCCGACCCCTGAAATTCGATCATTCCACGTGATTTTTCCCCCCTTCGAGAGCCAATGAAAAGTGGTTTAAATCAGCGTTATATTTATCTTCATATCTCTGACACTTTGAAGGATTTAATTAGCCAATTTTGTATGTCACCTCATGAGAGTATGGGGCACATTTTACTAACTGAGAATTTGTTTCTAAGGGGGTCGTATACAAATGTAAAAATGGTAACTTTTTGAAAGTGAACGAGAGGAGTTTTTTGTAGCGTAATCTTTTTTTCCGACTATTTAGAACATTTTTTCAACTTAAATTATCCACTTATCTCTAATAGATATAGAATTAAAGCCCGTTGCCACCTTTTTGGGATACTTGGTACACTGTTCCGTCCATATACATGCAAATCGGACTCGGGTATAATGATCTCATATTTCGCACTAAAAAATGCGACAGATGGAGTTAGACAGGAAGGACTTTCGCAAGAGATTCAGAAGAGCGTAGTGTACATGGCGACTGTGACAAAGGTTTGACAATATGATTTTTCAACACGACGGCTCACCGCTTCTTTGGTTAACGCTATTGCTTCAACCAACCTTTCGCAAACGGATGGATACGTCACGATGGTTCAACTCAATGGCCTCGTCGATCGCCAAATTTAACCACCTTGGCTTTTCTCATGTGGGTATTACGCCAAAGATATTGTTTTACAAGATTTCATTTCTCAACGTACAGAAACTCAAGCAGCGAATTAAAGCTGATAGTCATTCCGTAACTTTTAAGCTGCTTTGAAATACTTGGAATGACGAACTATCATTTAGATGTTGTACAGTCACCAAAGGATCTCTTATTAAAAGCTATTAATTTTGTCATATGTACAATTAAGTAGTAAGGAAGTCACCAACGAAGGAAATTTGGTGGTCCAAAAAGACTACCAAGGAGAGCAACTGGTATTCTAAAGAAAACCCTGGTGGAAACAAGTTAGAATTAGTGAGGAATTTTTGACCCGAGTTAGAATTAGTGAGAAGTCTCCCCAAGACCTGCCGAGTACCTTAGTTGTCAAAATTTTGCGCAAACCTGGTATGTACATGAACTTTTGAAAATAAATGAATAAATAAATAAATAATAATTTGACTGTTTATCGCAAGATTCCTCGCCTAAAAATTCATGTTTGGCGAATATGGACGTAAAACCAAATTGTCGATTTTTGTGTAAAAGAATACGAAAAAAGTCCTTGACTCCGTGGCTAAAGACGACAAAATTGTCGCTCATGTTTAAGATTTTGGCGACGATTGATTCTGATTTGGCGACAATTTTCGATTTGTTGCCATGCTGGTGATATCCCTAGAAATTATTTAGCAATTACATTTTAGTGATACTGTGTTCAGATTTTTTTTTTTTTTTATTAGCACTACAGTGCTATTGAAATAGGGCAGGATTTTTAAGGTCGACATAACTTGTCGCACCGAATCGCTTTTCAAATATGTTTGCCAGATGATGCAGAGGTATGTGTGTGTGAGGAGGGGGGGGGAGATTAAAATGTTGGAAGTCGCACAAGGTTTACAATTTTTGATAATTCATCGTTAAGTTTGGTGCCAAAAATAAGTCTTCAAATCCGAACCAAGCTTGGCGATAGCTTCCAAATTTGGCTAGAAACTGTGAAATGTCGTAGTTTATAACAAAGGGAAAATATACGTAGAATAGAACAGCACAAATGAAAAGTATTGTTAGAATATGCCTGGCAAAGATTGCAAAATAGTTTTAGTAGGCGACTGTAATATAGATTTCAACTTCGAAGAAGTGTTTTATGAAACAGGGAAGAGAAAAACGGTACACTCATAGATTATAGTGTCCATTCCAAATAGTATTTAAAATGGGGAAGTATAGTTGGAATATTCTTGTCGGAGACTGTAAAACAGTTTTAGTAAGCGATTTTAAGATAGATTTCGCTTCCAAAGATGTGTTTTACGGAAGGAGAAGAAAAAATACAGCACAATAATGAATACTTAATCGAATAAAGAAGGAAAAAGAGAAAACGCATGGATTATGATACGCTCTTAATATATAGATAGCACTTTAGTGCGTATTTAAAATTAGGGATGGACGCTAGATGAAAAATCGGCTACCTCGTCTCGCAAAAATCCCTATTTCGCAATCTAAAACATGCCTGTCTCGTCTCGCAAAATAACTGCAAATCTCTGCCTCGTCTCGCATATATGTGTCTCGCAGTCAATCCCTATTTAAAGTGTTTCAGATTTTAATTTTGTGGTTTTTAATTTTATAAAGTGCCCAACAGTTCTCGGGCACGCTGTATAATCACAAAAGTTTGCAAGCTACTGCAGTTTTCTTGTTTCTATCTTACAGAGTACATGTTTTCCTTTTTCCAAGGGAATTTTCCTTACTTTTATGATAACCTCTCAATCCTTTCAATACACATTTTAAGAAACACCGAGAAAATTCCATACATATTTCATGAAGAAACGAATAGAGAAAAAAATCAAATTCTTTGGTATTTGACATTCCAATAAAAACACTGAAACGAGTCATTCCATCTGTTCCTGTGAGTGACACGAGAATAAATGTGTATCTACAGATGATGGTCCTAAGAGAAAAAAAAGGTTCCGGTGTTTCTAAGAGAAAAAAAAGGTTCCGGTGTTTAAAATCATTTTGAAGCAAAGAAGGATGGAAATGACAGACAGCGGACCTATGAGGGTATTTCAAATAGAATTCTACAGTGCCTCAGTCAGATTGAATTCGTATGAGATTTAATACACCGTTCTAAAAGAGTCGTGGTACGTGGGGAATTGTGTGTGATAAAGAAAAAATGACAAATCATGCCAAAGACATCAATTATAAAATATTTTCCAACACAATTATATTTTTGCGCCAAATTTGGCAGTGTATTGTACTTAAATGTTAAAGGGTAAAAAGTTTGTGACACAGAATTTTACTTTATAGCTATATGACTTTTAAATATGGGTCTTCAAAATAATATCAAATTTTGAGTAACGCCCTGGCGTGAGTTTATAAGATTTGTTTTCAAATTCCATTTCAGTTAATCTTTTATTTTCTAAGGAAGATTTACACGTTTAATCAATGCTTTGAATTATCAAATATACTGTCAAATATAGCACACTTTCACTGAGCCTACATTATGTATTCAAATGAATTTATTTCAATAGTTTAATTTATGTTTTGTGTCACGCTATCCAAAAAGGCATCAAAATTTGCATAACTGTTTACTTTGTAACACACTATGTATTTGAGTGCATTTCACTGAGTTTGGATACTATGGCACTAGGTAAACATTTACGTAAATTTTACTTTGATGCTTTACAAAATAGTTATTTTTACTTTAGTATTACTTAAGTATTACTTAAGTGTTTATGAACAATTTAAGCTGAGAGCTTTTTAAGCAATTATTAGCATTCTTCTAAGGTTCACCTACAACAAAACACTATAAATGCTACAATAACCAAACAATACGACTGCATGTTTCCTGTTACAGTATTAATGAAGACATTTTTCAGAATATTTTTTAATTTTTTCATGCTCTCTTTCTTTAGAAAAAACAGTCATTCAAATATCCTTTTATTTCACTGTGATAAAATTATATAGCTTTAATTGATATGCTGCAGATCTTCAAAACGGTGGCATAAAGGGTTAACAACTTAGTCAAAAATTAATATAGGAAATTACTCTCTCAGTCGAGTACTTTCTGAGCGGGAGTATGCACTTTATTGTAAATTACAACAGCACTTATTCGTTTCGATATCATCCCTTTAACGTCTACAGTAAATACACCCACAAACACCTTTACTTATTTATTTTTTCTTATAAACTGTTTCGTAAAGAAATTTCAAGGAGACTATTGGACGTTACTGACTAATGCTATCATTAATGCCAACTTTTTCTGTTCCACTCCAACCCCAACAAAAACCCTTTCCGTTTGGCGTTAATGAGATTTCACTCAGCCGAGGCTCTGCTGAATCCCTTGTCCCATAAAACCAACGAATAAGCCACTGGAGCGTGAACTGCTAAAGAGCAAAATAACGATCTTTTACGTTCGTGCATACCATCGCAGCTGCGACCGTCGTTTATTCGTTTATTTGTGGCGGTATCGCACAAATGCAACCTATAAAATCTTTGCATTAGGCGTAAGCCCGCGGCATAAGTGTTGCAGTTTCTATTCCGTGTATTGGATTAATGTGCAGTTAACTTTGAATAAGCTACTGAGATTGTTATATTCCTG
Source organism: Cheiracanthium punctorium (assembly GCA_038373885.1). Classification (NCBI taxonomy): domain Eukaryota; kingdom Metazoa; phylum Arthropoda; class Arachnida; order Araneae; family Cheiracanthiidae; genus Cheiracanthium; species Cheiracanthium punctorium. The sequence goes on along the minus strand of JAWZYV010015850.1, from coordinate 31,824 downwards.
CACAGATTGGCTTTCAGTTTTTTAACACTTTACAACAAGGTTGAAAAATGTTTTCGGTTTGTCTGTCCGTCCATCCGTGATCTAACTCCCGTGAATATGCATAGATAACTGCGAAATTTATATATGTTGTTTCTATGTACTGTACCCTATACTCTATTAAGAATCGTCCATGTAGCATTTATAGTTCTTCTAAAAGAGAGATCAAAAGATTTCCAATAAATTATGCTCTATGGGCTGTCGTTCTTTAAAGTGTATTTTAGACATCTTTGGCTAGATGAAATGAAGCAAAACTGATACATGTTATTAAAGATTACAAGATAAAGCTTTCGATCGAAAATAGTTTCTGTATCATTAGTAGTTCTTCTACAGGAGCGCTCAAAATATTTCCAGTAGATTACATTCAATGGCAGTTTAGAGACAGGCATCCATTTAAAGCAACATACTATTTTAGAATTTAAGACTACGTAATACCCCCAAAAAGTTGCGCCAAAGGTGAATTGAAAAGCATGCTTTGTATTCCCCCGATATCTCATCCTAATAGCCACAAAATATTGTTTCGTGCAATAAAATTAAGACGCATGAAAAAACCCCACCAACACTGATTAACATTCCTTTGTCGCCTTAACCCTTTAACGCGCAGTGTTCCCGCTCCGGGAACACCAAACTCTGACGTTTTGACTGTTGCCAGTCACGAAGAGTAGATTTGATTTCCGTAAAAATAGTTGCGGGTGACATAGCTCCACGAGAATCCTTTACTTTTTAGCACGTCATTTCCCGTAAAAAAATGGTCACGATTATTTTTAACAGCACTGACATCCGCTGAAAAATGGAAGAATGCGAGAACAGCTGGATAGATTGCCCAATGCTGAAAAAAGGGCAGCCGTTGCCATCGCTCGACATCTTGCTGGTAGTTAAGTCGAGCTATGGCAACGGCTGCCCTTTTTTCAGCATTAGGAAAGGGTTGCGCCGCAAAGGGTTAATGGATTCAAACTCTCGAAAAACATATCATAAATCTAGCAGTTTTTAGTAAAGCATACTAAAATATATAATTATGTTTTCTTTGTGCGCAAAAGTATTCCAGTATTTTATATATTGGTCAAGAGCTATTTTAATTCAGGCGGAATCATCCCCTCCAGTATTTGTTTCCCATCCTGTATCAATCCGCGTGTGCCATTGCACGTGTGCTTGCCTACGACAATCCGGAACTTCAATATAATGTGAAAAGGGTATTTGTACTGCACTCAATTTAAATTGTTCAAATCATCCAGGAAAAGGTTTTACAGCGTCTCGATTTCCATGGCAGAATGGCGGTCAAGCCCATCTGGCGACAGAGCTGAGCTAGCTGTGTCAGAAAACGTCTTTTACTCAGTGACGCCAGATGGGCTGTTCGATGAACCGCCATGTTTTTGGTAGTTAAATGGATCGATGGAAACTGCTGCACTTCTGCAGCGTTGGGACAATTTAACTATATTTTTTACGACTATCAGTGAAAGCTCCGAGACAAGGTGGTTTCACGGCGCAACCACCGAACGTCAAAGGGTTAAATGCTGTAGTTTCTCTTTTTACACTGTAATTTTATCGAAAAAAATGACATATTCATCAGTAAAATTTAAGGTTTTATAAAAGTACTCACATTCTTTAAATAAAAATAAAGAAAATAGATGGCACAGTTATTCCCATGATGTTGAATACCCTTAATATCTTTAATTATTACACACATTAAACACTTTTCTTAAATATGGTGCCCATTTCTATCTAGGGACACATTGTAATAATTAGATGCAGTATTTTCTTCCTTTATTCCTTCTAGCTCATTCCCGCATATAAATAGCTTTTATGCTGTAAGCGACTATAATGCAATTATAATCGCAATCCGTTACGCTAATGATTAGTTTTTAATAATAAATGAGATTCTTTAGATATTTTCAATAGAGTCTCATAAATTTTCAGCGCAAGCTGTTGGCAGTGAAAGTTTCTTTAAAGGAAGGAAATGGAAAAAAAATGTAAGCTTTTTTTAAATTACACTCCTCAAAAATTGGCATTATAGAATTTCAGTTTTTTTTTCTTTTATGTCAATAAATCATATTAAAGCCGTTCTGTATTAAATTAGACTTTTTAAGAAAATAATTTCATTAGGGTTATAGAATGTTTATGCCTGTACTCATCTGTATGTTAATCTGCAGTTATTTGCCATTCAGTAAATGTGAACTGTCAAGCCGAAATTTATGTTATTAACGCCTAATCTAGAATGTTCCTCTCTGAAAATTATGTGTAAATAGAAACTTTAAATGTTAATTTACCAGGGTCTATGGACAGTAAAGTTTTAAAAAGACTTCGTACTTTTAAATTTTTTGAAAACGAAACGACCTTGGGCCAATCTCATGGCCAGACCCATTAGCGACTAATTGTATTTGATCACATGCCAAAATCGCCAAAAAGAAATTCCGAAATATGTTTTTGGTGAGGGAATTTTAACATCGAAATGCGATGTCGCACCAAACAAATGACGATGTCTCGTTCTAAGAACAAAATTTTTAAATCGAAAAACGATATTGCGCCAATCTTATAATGACATTCTTATAATATGACGAACATTTTCCGATCAAATCTGTGGTTGCCAATCATTTGCCAACCAGTAGTGCTGCTTGGCAAACGATTGGCCCTGTAGGTTCATAAAACCTAGCTCAAGGAGTACCTTCAACGAACATTTGAGAAAAGAATAATCATTCCTTTTATTTTTAATCCAGACAATATGTGCCGTCTTGTAACAGTGGACACTTTATTATTAGGGAATTCACATTAAACATCTATATTTATTTGTTTTAGGGCGTTATCATTTTTACATGCCAAATAATATGTGTGAGGAATGAAATACTAATTTTTAGTATTTTCTTTTTTACTCAATGCTTAGAAACAGAGTAGGCATTTTTCATCCCTTTTAAGCCACAAAAACCAACTATGGCATTTACTTTGTGAAAAGTGTACAAATTTTGCTAAACAAAATATTATTGTTGCAAGAAGAAGTAAGCTACGGTAAGTGCCAACGTAGTAATGCAGGTTTCCAACACAAGCTCTGTCACAAAGGAAAAAGTAGTTTTACAGGCAATGTAAACTGTGCAGGAGCGCCATAATGTAAGTTTACAGCACGACCACTATCATAAAGGATAAAGTAGTTTTACAGGCAATGTAAACTAAGTACGACAGCTATAATGTAAGTTTACAGCACGACCACTTTCTCAAAGGAAAAAGTAGTTTTACAGGCAATGTTTAACGCGGGTTCTTAAGGCTCTTGTGTACCAACTTCGGAGGTCGATCGCCTTAATGTTATTCTATGGAGAAAACGGCCTTCACTACTACCGTAATTCGAAACAAACTACTGCATATTTTTCATTAATTCTTTTTACCCCTTAATCTGAAAACAATGATCTACATTTATCTTTAAGCAGAATTTATCTAAAGCAATTAGAAGTACATAAATTACACCTTGTAAGAAAGTTTACTTTCTGGACAAATTTTATGTTATTTTCAGATGTAATTATTGTACTTCTAATTACTTTATATAAATTCTGCTTAAAAATAAATGTAGATCTGTATTTTAAGATTAAGGGGAAAAAAGAATGGATAAAAAATATGCAATAGTTCGTATCGAAATGTGGTAGTAGTAAAGGCCGTTTTCTCCATAGAATAACATTGCGGCGATCGACTTCAGAAGTTAGTACACAAGAGCCTTAAACTTTTTCCCCACGGCACCTTTGCCAGGTTAAAAAAACTTTGCGGCAAATTACCTTTAAAGCAATATGACTGTGAAGGTTAGAAGTACAACAGTGAAAATTTTATGGTCATTTTTCGTAATTTCATGAATGAAACTGTTTAACGCATTTTTCATCATTTCATTTATGTTTAGAGGACTGACAATCAAGAACGGGATATAGGACTTTATTCGTACCCTCATCCGATCTCTTAACGCTCTTCTGAAAGAGAAGTGACTGGATAATGGTCCCAAGAAATTGACCGAAATGTTTCTGTTTTCACCCACTTGGCTGTAGATTTAGAGAAGTTTTTTATCGGATATCGATATTTATTGGTAATCCTAAAACACTTTTACTCCATCAAAAAGTTGAACTATTACTGATTATTTCCCCTGCATCTCCTGCCAATGTTGCTGGACTTATAAAATAAAACAAAGTTATATATATATATATATAACCTATACAACATGTAAAAAGAATTTTACTTAGAACTTTTAGATATAAATGTAACATAGAATAAATGAAATGAACAAAGTGAAGCAAAAATAACATTTGACTGCTTATACGACAAGATATGTTACAATATTTTGCGATATGTACATGATAGAAATAATAAGAATATGTGAAGATAATAAAAACAAGGAATACAAATAAAAATGAATCAAAAAATGCTATTATAAACTGCCACGTCTATTTAGACATTCTAAAATTGTCATATCAAAATTGTCTTTATTGTCTGAATTGAAAGCATTAAGCATCTCCTGTGTTGTTATAAAGTTGTTTATCCCTAAAATATCCCCCTGAAGATTTTCCCCTAAAAATCACCCTAAATTTAAATTTGGGGAACCCCCCATCTGGCATCACTGGCATACACTCGCGATACACCAGAGTGACACGGCATGCAGTTTGGAAACCACTGGGTTATATCCAAGATATGTGAAACATAAAAAAGATTTCATTCGCAGAAAAACTTTCTAATGATTAACGTGTGCTGGCTCAAAACAGTTATGAGAGCAAAATGTAGAAATGCAGTAGCACAAGTCTCCATAACTGGCACTACCAGGAAAGTAAAAGTACTTTTACAGGCAGTGTAACAAACATCTTGCCTGTTACAAATGTAATAAATGCACAGAACAGTGATGGCGAAACTTTTTGAGAAGTGGGTCCGATTTTTCTATATTACTTTATTGGTGCTGGTTCATCAGTCAATAACCCACAGGCCTCTAGTATCGTGAGCAAATAACCTAGCGTAGAAAAGGGTGAGTTAGAGATGTTTAAAAACTCTATTTTTTGTTTTTCACATTTAATATCCTCTAATATGTGTAGTCAGTGTATGGGGCACATTTTACTAATTTGGAACTTTTCTACGGGGAATGTACAAAAACTTAAATTTTGTATTTACTCAAATTCAATACACTGAAAATCTTTATCGTCTCCATAAAATTCTGTATCTTTTCAGCATAGCGTCTTAATTTATTATATATGTCTTGGATCAATATTTAAAGAACAAAAGTCGAGATCAGTATTTTGGGAACATCTTGAATATTGCAAGATTACTACAGATACCTCGTTCTAATTCTCAACGCAATACTCTCTTGATTATGAAAATAGTGTGCATTAATATATGGTGAAGAACAGCATTGATTTTACTATAAAAATCACACAGTTCTGTTTCAGTAATAAAATAAATATAATTTATTGTTACCACACTAAAGAAGTGTAATTTGCTAATCCTAAGTTGATGGCGATATGCACTGACAATATTTTTTACTTTCCTTAATACTTTATGAATTTGCAAAATGTTGTGTTTCTTTCAACTCTTTCACCTCTCTAAACACAAAAGATTTTAAAGGAGCATTTCACAATTAAATAAATTTCCCGCCACTATAATTCTTGGAATAAATCAAAATTACATTGTACTTAAATTTTTATTTTTGTTTAAACTTTATCTTGAAATGTCTCAGAAAAGGAAAGAATTAAGTATTCAATACAAGCTTTCTCTTTATTTCTTTATATGTTTTCTTTTTGTATCAAGTTTTCAACAGATCTTTTCCCTTACGTGGAAAAGATATTTGAAATTGGCTTAACGTCTAGAAATTTCTCGAAATTCTTTCTTCTGTTTATTCCTTCGAAATCAATTGGTTTAACTCAGCGTACAACTTTTTTTCCTTTTGAGTCTATAATTTCTTTCTAATCTTAAAATGGGATTTACGGTTTCAAAATGTTAGTCTCAATTGAGAAGATTTTGAACGTTAAATGTAATGAGATTTTATTAGCTGTCTAGAATTGTCTTTGGAAGACAAAATTTGGTGAAAGTCTGTTTTCTTATAGCTTGGAAATATCTCGCACATCAGTGCTGATAATGTCAAAACAGAAAATGATTTGTTATCTGTAGAGCAGTGTTAATTTTTTAAGATGAAAGTATCGAAAATGTTCAATCGAACTCGTTTCTGTGATACCGATAACATTAACATGCATCTTAATTTGTTTTTCTGTAATTTTTAAAAATTTTATTTGATTAATTACTAAGCCATTTAAGTTTTAGTTTCTGTCCTCATTTATTTCCTTACTTTGGCCAACAAAATTTTTATTTTCATTTAATGATAGCAATAGTATTTTTATTGAATAATAATAGTAACACAAAGACGGCATCTGATCTAGTAATAAAGGTTCCTTTTCGGTTACAATCATGAAATATTTTGCACTTCTTTTCAACCTTCCAAATTGGCTTGCATTTTGGATTATATTCTGCTAATTAATGTTTAGATGCCAAGCAGCCGATTTCAAAACTATGCAGTAGCTGCCTATTTAACATCATCGGATTAAATTTATATTAACTCTGGATTTGGCGGCTTTATTTTCTGCCAAATGCATGCTGTACCCAACGGGAAATTTGATCAGTATTTGTATTTTTTCTATAGCTGCAGCTCGCCTCTGCTGTAAACGTAATACATAATTTCAGCATTCTACCACTGATCGTTTTAGAGTTATGCGACATACACATCGTACATTGACATATATATACGTATGTGTATGTAGAGACGTCACTTTAAAACGAGTCAAAATGAACTGGACGTGCAAAAGAACGTACATAAATACATACCCACGTTAAAAACTGACGCAGAAACTAAAGACAAAGCAAATTTAAGAATGGTTAAAACCTGAAAAGCAAAGTTTTTCGCGATTACAATAATCTCATTGCTTCTTACAAGGAAGTAAAAATAAAGCGAGCAAAAATATGAACTATTTTTATCTTTTTTAAGATTGTAAGCAATTCGCAGCGGATATACAATACCGAATGTTTCTGATCGAGCATAAAGAAAAAACTCGGGGTAAATACTATACAGTGTGTCATCCGCTTTTGTCTGTTTATCCACTTTGAAAGAAATTCCGCTAACGCAGACGGCGGAAAGTTTATGAGTTACCTATCCAAAATAATTACTTCAGCGTCCTTCATTCTTCCCCCATTTTTTCTGCCGTATAACATCTCAGTTGAAGTTGGCATTGCATCTTTACACTGGCCTAAGCTTTGAGAATGATATATTTTTCGGAGAACTAGTGTTGCCATCCCTATTCAAGAAGTTATTCTATTTTAGCGTTCGCAGAACACAAAGTGGGGCCTCCCGTTGACTCAATTAATGTGAGTCCACTCGCCCCTCCCTAGGATGTTCAGATGATTAATGGCGCTGCCTTTTGTGTCCGCACTAAGCTGCCAGCGCGCACTAAGATTGAAAAACTTAGAATAAATAAAATTTATTTTCTTCATTATTTTTTTCATGATAAAAGTTTTCTAATTAAGGTATTTGAGCATTTTCGGAGCACTTTTTTGAAAAAAAAAACATCGTATAAATATATTATAACCATTTTTTAATTCAATTTTAATAAACATTAATATTGGACTATAAAAATTTAGTATATTTCAGTATTATTTTTCAAAACTGTAAAATAAATGTAGAAATTTAATTAATTTAAAAAAAGAAAATACCTATTTAATTTATTTGAATAAAAGTAACACCAAATTGAACTACATGCTTTTGTCCAGGGAATGACCTATAATCTCAAGTATTTTTTAATAAATAAGAATTTTAGTCGAAGATTTACAATGGAATTTTTTATGATTATACTATGCTGTTATTTTTTGTATAACTGGCCATGATTCAGAAAATATTATTGCAATAGAGAGTCTGATAGCTCATGGCCTACATAACATTATATAGATAAACCCCAAAAAATAGCATAAATATCTGATGGTAATATTTTACCTTATCCTTCTTGAAATGAGTACATTTTGAGCAAAAATCAGTTTTGAGAAAAACACATTTAATGTAAAAAGTGTTGTATTTTTGTCACAAAATATTCAAGAAGAAAATTAGAATAACTCGCTTTTAAATTAACATAGAGTCAAAAACGAACCAGTTTCGGAAAGCTAAATAACTAATCTATCCAATGAAAAAAGAAAAAAAATCACTTTTGGTCGACATTCATCTTTTCAACGTGGTAATGTACCTTAGCTGGTGAGTTTCGGGGGAATAAAATCCTGAAACTTTATGAGTAGAATTATGTTTACACGAAATGCACGCATTTCTTATTTCTGAGGTTCAATGCTTGTTTTTTAAAAGTCTACGTTCAATGGCTGCCCCTCCTTTACACCTAATATCAAAATGCAGAATGTCGATAAATTAATAAATGGAAATAGGTTCAGGTGGGTGAAAACGGTGGGTAAAATCATCCATTTTTTAAGGTCCTAAAATTAAGCAGTTAAGATTATGTTAGGTAAACTATCAATGTATATTACATACATTTGACTTATATGAATTGAAAATATAGCATTATTTTATGTTTTCAAAATACTCTTTTTAGTATCCTTTTTAATTAGGTGAATATTAGTAACACGATTTTCCTCTACCATGGGGAAAATGGTGATAAAACCAACGCAACCGTATATTTTTATTAAAAATATGTTAACGTTATGAATAAAATAAAAAACACACCCACATTTCAATGTATTCTTAAATATATTAAAAAATCCCCAGGAAAAAATTAGTTTTCAAGATATCTAACTGAAGAAATAATTTCCACGAATGAATCTTGAATTATCCAAATTCAAGTTCACTCAGTATGTGGTAAATGTTACTCGGTTCTACCAAATCAATTTCTGACATTAAACAGTGAACTAAAATGTCAATTTAATTTATTGCATCTATTGTTTCAGAAATATTTACTAAAGCAGAAATAGAAATGTCATCATATAAAACTTCTCAAATCCAAACAATACCAGCATTTTACCCTATCTCAGAAAAAAGGTTAAAAGTAGAAATTGTAACTTTATTCTTATCCTTTTTATTTACTCTAAATTTTTTAAGACTCTCTACTAATACACGAAGTTGAAAGATCCTTTGAACTTCATTAGAAACATTTGTCCTGCTCTTGAAATTTATCTCACTATTTTTTTTCAAAGTTAAGTTTTTATGGTGATAAAAGTTATTTTTCAATATACCTGTTCTCTCCTTCAAGCGAAAAACGACATTTTTTGCGTAATATTTACAAAGCACTAAAAAATAATTCAGATAATGGTAAAAAAAATCTGAAAGTTAAGAATCCTAAAATAAAAGATACATTACATTTAAAAAAATAAATGAAAGCATGCATATTACGATAATTGTTGTTTGGGGTAATATATATTTACTAATTAATTTATTTAAAGTAAAATTATGGAAATCTATCACAACGGTCTCATTAGCATTTCCTGCAGCATTTTGACCAATAATATTCATTGTACACTGTTCTAAGTTAGAAACTTCAATTATGATTGTATATGATTGAAACCCTGTATATGATTAAAACCATGATAATTCAACTTAATCATTCCAGGTACTTCGTAGATGACATGAATCAATTCTGTGTGCTAGCTAAGATTAAATATAAAATGTTTCACCCAAAGTAATCTAACTGTTAATGTTTTTAAAAATCTGGAGTGACTCAACTAAACTTTCTTGACACTTACGATTAAGATGAGTACCAAGCATATAAATTAATTTTAATCGATGAATAATTCAACAAAAATTCTTATTTTTTTCTCAATTTGAGCTCAATCGAATGTACCGTTTAAACGCTAGGGCACTTTCACGACACAAGAATTTCCCCTCATAGGCCATAATTTAAAAAGTCTTTGTCGTAGCCCTGGAGAAAAAATATAAGTCCTATACACACCAAAATCAATACTGGTCTTGCGACGGTGGTTTATAACATATATACCCAATTTGAGCTCAACCGAATGCCCCGTTTAGGAGCTATCGTGTTCACTCACACACACACACATACATCTGGTAAAAATAGCATAAATGAATTCAGAAGACCTCAAAACGAGTTAATACACCAAAATCTTGAAGTCGAATTTTTCCATGATTACAATACTTTCCTTACATAGTACATGTTCAGAAAGTAAACACAGTCCATTCGATGGGGAAAAAAAAAATGACGACACAATTTAAAATAAGCACAACGCATCATCACTAAAAGAAGTTTTTCCCTCCGACTTTTTAAGGCTTTATTAGCATTCATCGGAATTCTAAAGCTAATTATTCTTTTACTTTTATATATTTATTTATTTCTAAACAGGTTTCTAACGGAATTGAATTGTTTTCATTTTACATACTTTTAAAATTCTACGGCTTAAAACGTTCGTTCAAACACAAAAGAAATATTTGTACTTGTGGGTTATAGCAAAAAAACTATTTTTAAATTCAATAAAAGAATAAATTAAATAAGGGGGAATTTAGAAACTTTAAAGCAGATTAATTCGCTTATTGCATTCATGTTATTTATGTTTTGTATCTTTAATTTATATATATTATTTTTTTGCTTAAAAAAATTTCTTGCTCATTTTTTGATGCAAATAATTCCATTTTTGTAGTCTTTTTTTACCACAATACGTGTTAACCTTCGCAAATGTTGCTACAGAATTTAGTAGAATTGAAGTACGAAAAAAGTCTTTCCGTGAAATACACTTATAGACCTCCTAAAATACAGACTATTTCTAAAGCAAGAGATTTGTTTTTGGCAATGGCCTGTGAGCAAATCAAAAATTCTTATCGATATCAGATAGGATTCAAACACGAAGTTAAATCTTTAGGAGGTTGCACTTCTCTTAGAGAGGGGGGTAACGCCATTTGTGTGCACAGATGACGTAACATCTCACTCGGTAACTGCTGGTGTGGTCATCGTAGAGAAGACAATATTCGCAAAATGTTTGTTTACAATGACGATGCCGCTCAAACAACCAGTATTTACATTTATTTCATGTATTATTACAGTATTGACATTTATTTTAACACAGTTTTTAATGTCAGTAAATTAAACTCTTAGGGAAATGTCAACCAAGTATTAAAATATTAAACTATTTAACCTAAAAAATACCTCAGTAATGATCTCAAAGCCATTCCTTGGTGTAAATATGCACACTCGTAACAAATATAAACTCAATATTTTAATCCTCTCAAGATCACAGAGATATGAACACTCATATTTCTATGCTCAAGATAGAATGTCATTTTAACACTTTCCAACAAGGTTGAAAAGTGTTTAAGATTTCGGTCTGTCCGTCTATCCGTCTGTCTGCCCGACCGTCCGTGCTCTAACTTCCGTAAATATGCATAGATTTCTACGAAATTTAAATATATTATTCTTAGCTACTTTACCATATACCCTATTGAAAATACATGGTCTATGTAGCATTTATAGTTTCACTACAGGAGCACTCAAAATATTCCCAATACATTGCGCTCTGTGGGAAGTTATTCTTTAAAGCATATCATCGTTACTACATAATTACGGTGTGATCCCTGACTTCAAGATAAAACATTTTCCGCCATTACTGCAAAACGATTACTAACACAAAAAGCCTTGTAACTTCCTCACCGTTTGTACGATCTGCTTGAAATTTCGCATAGTGTACAAAAATATAGAAAACAATCTGCGCTAGTTTAAAAATTTGAAAATCCACCCGTTCCCTTGGTTTAAGCGATTTTTCGCTAGTTTCAGCACCATTTTATGACCGAGAGTTATAAAAGTGGGCCATTTGCGTGACAAAATTACCTATTTCAAGTGAAGATGACGTTATATTATTGGGATTACACTTCGTTTAAAATAGTTTTTAAAGATTACACAGATTATTAATTTTTTTTCCACAAATAAATCGTCTGCATGGATATGAGAATAGCTGAGTACGCAAAACAAAATCTTTCGACTGCAAAAATATTCCGCGCGTTTCCAGAAAAGCGTGAAATTCGATTTGGGTATCTACTAATATAATATGCGGCATCAAAATCCCCTATATTGTGATGCTGCAAACGGTTAGCGTGATAACAAAAGCACATGTGCAAAAATCGAAATCAACAGTTCCGTGACGTCAAATGAAGCAAGCAAATTCTTTACGCAGTAGCTAGATTACAACATAACAATAATGCATAAATGAAAATGCAAGATCTTAAGGATATTTTCACAGCTTTAATCGAATTTCACAATGTTCGGTGCGTTTATCGCACATAAGAAACAGGTGCTATGCAGTAAGCTGAAGCACATTTTAGCCCCATTTCCGGTTTCTTTTAAATTATTGTGTCTTTTACATCCGTCAAAATAACATTTAGACTACCTTTTTTAAAAATGTCATGTCTTAACTTTAGATACACAGTTTAAAGATATCGCTATTTATTTCACGAATAAAATGGACTTATTTCCTGAAATTAAGGGAGAACAATTTCACATCAGCTGGGATTTTGATATGGCGTCAAACTAATTTAATATCCGAATTTTTTGACGAAATGAGCTTAACGTTAATAAAATCCCTTTTCTGTTTTTGGTGTCCTGAGTAACTGTTTGATAGTCTCTGGAGAGTAGCACAACCTGAATTTAAGTTTTCAAAATTCTAAATTATTTCGAAAACTATTGATTTTTCAGCAAATTATTTGAATATTTTAAATTCTTAATTTTCTATTTCCTTTACTTTTCATTCTCCTTGGAAATTATATATTGATGACATCAAGAAACGGGCCTAGAAACGTATGATACTGTTTAAACCACTCGCTGGAGTTAGGTGGGGCTGTGATACCCCAAAACTACTTGCTACCTATAGGGCTTTTATAAAACCTGTAATGACTTATTGTAACGCCCCACTTATTATATTAACCCTTTAACGCGCAGTGGTTTCGCTCTGAGACCACCAAACTGTTGAAGTTTTGATTGTTGCCAGTCACGAAGAATAGATTTGATTTCTATAAAAATAGTGGCGGGTGACATAGCTCCACGAGAATCCTTTACTTTTTAGCACGTCATTTCCCGTATAAAAATGGTCACGATTATTTTTAACAGCACTCACATCTGCTGAAAAATGGAAGAAGGCGAGAACAGCTGGATCCATTGCTCAATGCTGAAAAAAGGGCAGCCGTTGCCATCGCTCGACTTAACTACCAGCAAGATGGCGGACGATCGAAACGTTCATCGCGTCCCAAAGATCTAGAGACCCTTTTTTGACGCAGCTGGCTGTGCGCGAGCACAGCCAGTTAAGTCGAGCGATGGCAACGGCTGCCCTTTTTTCAGCATTGGGAAAGGGTTGCGCCTCAAAGGGGTATCAGAAGGAGTCTAGACTACGCACCTATTGACGCACTGCTATTGCGGACTAATGAAATTCCTATGCTGCTTGAAATAAGGAAATCAGCCTTGGAACTCTACCAGAAATTAATTCGCCTGCCTCATAATGATAAGTGGGCCAAATCTGGGCCTCTCAGGCTGAGGACTCGGGATGGCTGTTTGCAGGCTGTATTAAAAGAAAGGGATGGACGTGATATCCCACCCCGGATCGAGCACGCTTAAATCTATTGAGTAAAATAATAATCAAACGGAGTATATTTTCACTCAATTTTTGACGTTCAAACAGCCATTCTCCCGATTGAGTAAAATTCGCTCAATTCTTCGACAAAAATCAATGGAGCGAAAAATTCTCAATTTTTGAGCATTATACAACAGCTCCATTTAGGCTAAATAATAATCAAAAATGAGGAGTGTCTGTCCGTTTTTGATTAATATAACTGTACTCAATTATGATTATTATTTAAGCTATAGAATGAGCGTTTTTTGCAAAATAATCCCTTTTTTAATTAACATATCTGTACTCAATTAAGATTATTATTTTAAGCTAGAAAAAGGGTGTTTTATTAAAATTTGCTGGTTTTGATTAATATATTGAATGATTCGTTTTCTTCATTTTTTATTATCAGAGCTGTAATCTATTATTATAAGCCCGAGAAAATAAATTTTAAATCAAGGCAAATACATTACATATATCTTAATACACTATAAAAAAAGTATTTTTTTAATAAATAGAATATAATTTCACTGTAGTCTCTAGTTGTAAAACGAATTCACAGTACAGTCAGAATACATAACTGCAATCATGGTTAAACCAGCTGTGAGATTTAATGAAAGCAGCAGCCCAATTTATTGACATGAAAAAGGTAAAATACTACTTACTCACTTTGGGTGGAGATATCCTAACTTCATTTGTTTTACAACAGCTTTTTATAATCCAATCGTAAGAAACTGTGTCATTAAAGAGAAATCTTTACCTAAAGCATCTCCTCCATATCTAGGCTGAATTTATGTCACAACTCTGAATATGAAAAAGATGCATTTGGTGTTCGGATATAACATAAACACACAACTATGCCCGCGAATACACACACAACTATGCCCGCGTTTTTTACTATGAACCGTTATTCGTTAAGACTGTTGGTCAGGTCACGTGATTGTAATAAGATATGGGCCGTGGGGGGAGAAGAGAGAGAATACTCAAATAGACAAGATTTTTGCGGAAAATGAGTTAAATAGAATATAGCGGATGGGGAGTGCTGGGGCGAATTGAGGCATTCACAAATTATTGTCCTGAATGAGTATTTTTTGGCGTAAAAGGATTTAAATCGGCCGATAAGAAATTTAATCAATAAATGAGTGTTAGTTTTAATCAATAGATTTAAGCGTGAGCCTTTACTGCCCCCATTGAACCCATTGGATACGGGAAAAATATTATATCATCTAAACCTTGTGAGTCCAGTTTTAAAATCCCAGCATTGTGCAGTGAAGCTTTGTTCGGCGAGGGGGTGGAGACTATCCACAATCGCTTTTCTCTTGAGGCACGGCTACATATATATACTGATGGCTCAAAGCTTTACGGATGGTATGGCCGGAGCTGGTATTTACTGTGAGTATTTCGCTCATTATCTTTCATTGGGAACATTCAAGACCGCTTTTGATGGTGAAGTCGAGGCAATTAAAGTACCATCTAGTAGACGCTTGCCTTTCTCTTTCCGAACAGGGCCATGCTATCATTTTTTCAGATTCTCAGGCTGCTTTTCTAGCGATTGCCAACTGCCTTCAGACTCCTGACACCGTGTCTATAGTGCAATGTAGATATTTAATAAGAGAGGTGCACAATAAATATAAAACGATTGTTTTACAATGTATCCCATCCCACTGTGGTATCCCAGTTCACAAAAAAGCGGATGAGCTGGATAAAAAGTGCTGTTTTGTTAATCAGGCCCCATGCAATCTAGAAAAATCTTGGAGAAATGCCATCCTCAATCTCCTCGACTGTCTAAGAAGTGATGCAGTGGCTGCCTTTTGACTGGCACCTGGAAATGACTGTTTATATGCCCATCTTTACCGCTTCAATTTGGTGGATAGTCCTGCCAGCCCCCTCTGCCGCAGTGGTGCGATGATGGATGCCGATCATATCCTCGTCTGCTCAGCTCTAAGAGCTGTATCTATTCCCGATACCAGGAGGCTAGAGATTCTTTGAATGTCCTTCCCGGTATTCCCGCCACAATTTGAATCCTCATCAGAAGGTGGGGAACTTCTGAATATTGCCTTCCCTCGGAAACTATTAGCGACCGCTTAGAGGACTTTCGGAACCACGGATTTAACGTGCATGTACCCCGCATGTACACGGTGATCTTTAATGGTACGTCGGTATCGAACCCGCAACCTTCCAGTTACAAGTCCAACGTCTTAAGAGTTTCTAAGTTTGTTTGCTTTACTGCAGCATCGTACAGTGGTTATTGGCCGAGTGGATAAGACACTGAACATGGTAGGTGGCTCAAGCTTAAAGGTCCCGCTTTCGGGCCTACCAAGTGGCTGTTGATATAACGGTCTGTACTTTGGTCGGTTCTCTCCAGATGTAATGTGAATACGTTTTAGAACCCCTTAAGAAGTCCTCTGACCAAGGCATGAAGACCCCGTAGGCCTATCATGTAGGCTTCCCAGAACACAAAACACACACGTAGAGTGCGTATATAGGTTTCGCAAATGTTGATGTTTTTTTCTTTTAACATTTTACATTACTTGAAATATTATAATGAAAATAATATAAGAACTTAACAATTTTATAATTGAACTAAACCACAAAACTCCACCCTTCCAGATGGCTTATTAATCGTTGTAAGCAAAGGAATAGGAATAGTTAGAAAAATTAGTAACTTACAATTGCGTAATAGGGAATTGCTGTATTTAGGGAAAAAAAAAAACTAGTAGCGAGAATGATCAACGGCTAAAAACAAGTATTTTCTAATTCCGATTAGTTGCATAGCTCCACCGTTCACGTTTTCAATTTGTAACTAATTGTTGCAGCAAGCGGATATTCTGCGGACCCTACGAGCAATTTCAGATCTGATTACCACCGGCCACGTAGCCTTTAGCCAATGAAAAAGAGTTGGACCGTACACTGGTAAAGCACACGGATGCACATCGTTTTTGTCCCCTGGGACGTTAAACAGTCCTAAGTACCAATCCCTAATAGTCACAGCGCTGGCCGATATGCGGACCAATAATTCGTATTGAGTTCATTGTATTATGGACAAATTTAGGCACCTGGTCGGATCACTCAGGTCAGATTAAATCCCAAGTATTGTTTTTTGGATATTGTGCCACTCAGTGTTTGCAGTAATGCACATCCAAAATATGGGTTTTAGATGGAAATTGGGTTGGTCAATGAAAGAACGATTACCTATTGCTAGTAAAAAAGTATGCTTTATCAATATAACATTTCTCTAATATTTCTACTGTAATAAGACTTGAAACTCAGACTAACTCAGTATTTCCAACACACATCCCAATAATCGTTTTCAGATGGAAATTTGGTTGGCCAAGGAGTATGTTTTATCAATATAACATTAATCTAATATTCCTATTGTAATAAGACTTGAAACAGCATTTATTCATTCGAAATATGCGAACCTCAAATCCTATTTCTGTTTTACTTTCTTATCGATGTTTTCAAAAGCAAGATCGATAATATCGTTGTTTTCCGCTGAACAAAACACGCCGATACAATTTAAAAGACGCATAAAACGATACAATTTCCCCCTTCCTTTTCAGATTTATACAACTGTGTATTAGCATTCGTTGGAATTCTGACGCCAATTATTTTGTTCCTACTTTTTTCTGAAACGCTGTTCTGAATTCTTTTCATTTCACATACGTTGTTGAAATTCCGCTGTTTAAATCGTTTGACCAAACATAAAAGAAAATATTTTTGTCGTCGGGAAGCATTGGAAGCGAGATTATTTGGACATTTAAATTTTTATTTTTTCTTTCTTTATTTTTGATAAGCTGAAATCTGGCAACTTTAAGTGCACTGATACCTTTAAGCCGCTGACATTTACAGATTAGTGTTGTATTTTGATTTTAAATTTTACTTTAAGAATTTTTCAATCTTGTTTTTTGAGAAATAGCTTGCATTAGAAGATTTCCCTGAGCGTGTTAAATTTTGAAGAAAATATTTTTAGTGTTTTTTTCTTTCTTTTTATGATGAATATTGTAGTTTTTGTAGCTACTTTAGGGTATTGAATAGAAATAAAGAACTAAAAGATTAAAGAAAGAACATTTCTATGTAATAATACTAAAAATAGGAACTACATTATAGTAGGAATAATATGTATGTGGGATCATGTTAGTCATTGACTCGAATAAACTCAGTGGTTTTATTTAAAACGAGACATTTCACGATCTAAAAATGCATTTCAAAAAGTTGCACGCGCAAAAATAATAACTACGTGAAAATATAAAAAGTTAGCGGGTTGTTGTATAGATTTTGAGTGTGTGAATAGCATAAGTGCTGTATTAGCCAAAAGGGCTTATTTGTTTATTATTTTAATGTTTGTTAAAGTATTTTTTCATTAGTTTGTTTATTTATTTGACTATAAACTGTATTGATCTTCCTACATGTATGCATCTGCATATTCAAAGCATACGATCAAATCAGTTTGGTTGAAAATTAAATGAAATTTGTAAACAGTGATATTGTTTTAAGGCTGACGATGGAAGTTTTGATGATGTTACATCGATCTGATCAGTGTTTAATTTCACGCTCTATAGCGATATTTCTCTCCTCATTCAATAGCATCATGGATATTTCACTTCTTTCAACTCTGTCCCTTACAGATGCAATTTTTTCCGCATTTCATGGACATTTTTTTTCTGCGCTTTAACACAGCTGGCTGTGTGAAATGGTTTTTCAGATGTGTGACACAGACTGGAGATTCAACCGACCTCCAGTTTGCAGGTAGATAACTGGAACAATGTTAAAGATATGCACTTTTTCAGCATTGGATCCATATGCAAGATATTTTAACATTTTAAGCTTAGAACACGCTGATAAGAATCTAAGTTTCTCATCCATAAACTTAACTATGCTCTTTGAGTTGACTGCAGTTATTCCAATGTCTTACCTGCAAATATCTGGAAATCATTCTTAAGGGGAAAAGCAGCGCTTCAAAATTGATCGAAGTGCTACCTCTGTGGGAAAATACGGGGTGATCAAAAAGTTCGTAAAAATGTTTAAATTCATTAAAAAAGAACAAATAATGATACAGAATTGCTGTTTACACAAATAGGTTTAGAGGATGATCGGATTTTTTATTTTAATGACAAGGAAGGTTGTGTTTTCAAACGTTACCTGTTGGTAGAGCTGACATGCACAATGGCAAGAAAGTTTCGAGTAAAAAAAGATAAAAATCTCTCTATCTTATCCATGAAAACTGCAATTCTTTGTGGCTGTTTGTTCTCTTTTAATGAATTTTTGAACTTTGATGCACCCAAGATGCGTCAAAACCCCGTGAAAATTTCAAAAATCCATTAAAAAAGAACAGATCATGATACAAATGTGCAGCTAGCATAGAAAGGATTAGAAAGATTTCAGATTTTTTTTTTTAAATAGAAACCCATTGCTTCCCGTGTCAGCGCCATCTGTCGGCAACATTTATAACTGCAAACTTTCTTGTCATTAAAAAGAATCCGATCACACTCTAAACCTATTTGTGCAAATCGCAATTTTCAATCATTATTTGTTCTTTTTGAATGAAGTTTTAATGTTTTTTCCGGACTTTTTGATCACCCTGTATTTCAAAATACCACAGTATATTTCGGATTTTGTTTTCATTCGATCATACTTTATACCTCTCATGAGTTGATGATTGCTGAAGTGCACAGTAAATATTAGGGACCCCGTCTTTATTTCAGTCCAAATTTCGCTCATCCAAAACTAATGAAGCTAATAATACGAAATTCGGCATGTAAGTGAGGATTTTTTTTTTAAATCACAGGTGCTAGATTAGACAGCGTTTTCCAAATTTTCTTACCTATGGGCGAGGTTAGTATTGCTTAGTACTGAATTGTGTATTAACCCTCTGGCTGATCATCCCGCGATTTCCACGAGCAACTCAAATGTAGCAAAATTTGCTCATCCCGCGATTTTTGCGGGCAGGTGTTTTTCTTCCTGTATTGAGGAGAGCATCCCGCGTTTTCACCGTTTAACCAGTGAAATAAATTAGATACAGTTTTAGACGTTTAATTTGGGTTTTGACCAACACATGTCGTTAGTCGTCCACTCAATTGAGGCATTGGAAGGTAATACTCGGTATGTAATACTCTCACTTCACTTGTTTGCCGCCTTGTCTAATCAGAAACGGCTGGTAGAAATCGTTCAGCAATGGACAGAGTGTCTATTACGGATGATTTATGAGATTCTGAAAGAGATTTTAGTATGGATAGTGATAGTGATTTAGATTTTTTGGACTGTTCCTCAGACAGCGATGAATCTGACCATGATTCAATCAACCTGCAAAGTGTGCGTTAAACGGTGGTGAATTTTATTATGTGATAAATGGAAATTAACTGTAATTCAATTGAAATTTATTTTAAAAAATTCTTTTTATGTAATAACATCTGAAATTGGTTTTTCTGAAGCTTAGTTTCTCATGATAAAAATCTACATTAAAAATCTTTTCTAGAAAGACAAAATGCACTTTTCAATTCTCCAATGTATATAGATTTGAAATGTGAAGAAAAAAAGAAATTACACAATGTTTGAAGCGATTTTGGTCCAAAAATTGAGCAGTCAGAGGGTTAACAACAATACTCGAAAGTCATATCTGTATCTGGTTGTCTTGGGCAGAGGTCATTTTAAGGGACTCTAAAGCGTATTGACGTTACTGCTGTAGAAAATCCTAAAACTCTACACCGTTAGATCGATAGCCGCGTGATAGGCCCGAACCCGGCACCTACATACTTCAGTCATCTACCATGCTCACTGTCTTTATGCACTCAGCCGCAATGGGGGCATGGGCAAGGGCAGAGGTCAAAGCATTCTTTTCACATGTCGCTGTTTACATCAATGTAAGAAAAAATAAAAGTTAGATATCCATAAAATTCTTGCTGTAATATAAAGCACTCATGAAAACCTAAAAATGAATTTCAGGACATCTTGAAATTCGTCTTCTATGGACGGTAGACGACATTTCCCTTCTTTAATGAGGTGTTTTCTGCAAGAAAAAATATTTAAATCTATCAAAATTTCTGTTTTGAAATATAACAAATATGTTAATGCTGTTTTAGAATACTATATAGATAATTCTGTTTTAAAATATAATAAATATACTGTGGTTAGGCACACATTCCTTGCAATTAAACTTCTTGAAAATTTACGTGTTTGATTTTAAGGTATCTCCCTGCGTTGAAATGGACATTTGTGACGAAAAAATTCAATTTTTTTTATTTTTTGTCTCATTTTATAAGGGGGGGGGGGTTTAGGGCTTCCAAAACACCTTTATTTTTGTTTTTGTGATAATTAGAAAACAAAGTTACCGTATTTTAAGTAAGCAAGTAGTGCATAATATTTTTTTAAAGTTAGATGTTTTAATGGGTTTAATGAAAGGCTAATTTTCTGTAATGTTTCTTCACGATCAAATTGATTACCCTGAGTTTCATAGATATTTATACAAAATTTGTATAGACTGTTCTACGCATTTCTTTCTATGGTTTGAGCTAGAAACTAATCTTTATGCATAAATTTGATAATATTACACGTTTTTATATATATCAAAAATTGATTCTTTTAAAGAAAAATCCATTTTTCTGTGTGATATGACGTATTTCAATTAATTTAAGGATTATCTCAGAATGTTTAGTTCATTGGACAGTTAAATGTCTTTGTAATAAACAACATAAAGGAATTGAAATATTTCTAACAAATTTATGTAGTCTACTTCAGGCGTTATTGCAAAATTTTGCTTAACTTTTATACAAAATGGTTTTATTTTTAAGTTTCTTTTGAAAAAAGATAATCACATTTATTTTAAGTCATACTTTAAATAAAAATGCAAGTATTTAATCCATATAGCCTGCTCCGACGTGGACATATACCTTAACGTAAAAAAAAAATCTTTTCGGTATACCTAATATCTGCGAATCTAAAACATTTTGAACTTATTTCAATTCAAAATTCCTTTTGCCAAGAAAAACTAACGTCTCACGCAGAAGTATATCTTCATTCCATTCTTGGGAAAAGAATGAAATTCCCAGTAATTAGTACAGCACGCAACCTTTTACCTTGTCATTTTAAATGCGAGTTCATTTCTTGGAGGAGTTTGTTCTTTTCTGGCTATAAAAGTTGAAAGTTTAAGAGGTGTTGGAGGCCAGATTTTCTTTTTTCTTTTAACAAAGTTAATTTTATAAACGTACCCCTTTTCGTATCCACCCAACATTTTTAAAATAAAATATTCCAAAGAGAAAGTTTAGAAAAAAATTTCGTGTTCTTTGACAGTTATAATTTATAATTAGAAATAATTAAAATGTAAGTGAATTTTTGATGTACTTCTTCCTTTCTTACAAGAAAAAAAAAATTCTTGAGAAGTTGGTATGAGGAAATATATTCATGTTCGGTTGAAGTACACTGAAAAAAAATCTTTTCATGATTTCATTAAAAGTTGTTTTCTAATATTTACACTGAATAATACGGAAGAATTAGTTAAATATTCCTTGATGTTTGGTTGAATCAGCAACGTTTACTTCATATTTGATTGAATCAATTGATTTTCTTTCTTATTTGATTTATTCGGTATAAATCTGTTTTGGATATTTGTTAGAATCTGTGAAATTTCTGTTTATAATTGTTTTATTAAAACAATTCTGCATATTTGGTTGAATTATCAACACTTTCTTTTTAAATGAGCACAATATTTTTTAAATTTGGTTGAATAAAAGAAAATCTTTGTTGACTCAAAAAATATTTTGTTGATTCGGAAATACCACTCAGTTTTTTAAAAAAATACCCCAAACTAAATTTTGTTCAATTTAATGAAACATTTTCTCCGTATATTATTACTAAGAGCTTTTTAAAAATGTAATGATCACATTTTTTCCTTACCTATGTGTTGCGTTGGACGTAATATTTACACTTTCCACTGAAAATTACCATTAAGTTCAAAAGAGTAGTTTAATGGGACTCCAGATAGTTTATAAATATTTAATTACAAAAAAAAAATGGTAGAGGAAATCATTTATTTTCTTTTGCGAAGAAGCACTTTTTCAATGCAAGCTTTACGATTGCATAAAAAATAAAATTCCTTAAATACTGTTCAATGCAAACAATCGTAGAATTGTAGTGATTCATTCACAGCAAAAATACTTTGATGCATGCTGTAAGTTTATTATTACTTCAACTTTATGCAACTCAACCAATTCAATAGCGACATAAAAATGGAAAAAAATGAAAAGAAGAAAAACAAAAACCTCCATAGTGGAAAAAATAGAATCTAATTCTGAGCAATTTTAACATGCTATTTTTTTCTTACAATTTTTAAAAGAGATTTTGCTCATTGAAAAGAGTTATTTTCTTTTAATAAACAAGGCTGCTTAATGGATTTCTATATGTTTTCACTGTGCAAAAAAATTTTTTAAATGCTTAACGTACTCGTTTTTTTATGAATTAAAATTTCTTCAAAAGAAAAAAATCATCAAAACGAAAATTAAAAAACTTCATATGTTAAATAACTTACGAAAAACACTTACATTATGAAAACATACACAAAAATTATGAAAAATACTTTTTTAACTATAAAAATTTTGAAATTTCAATATTTGTTTCTATGGAGATATATTTTAACAACATAACAAGTACATCTAATGCAGTTTTAGGAAAAAGGAGGAGGTTTGGGAAAATGGAGGAGGGTTTTAGGAAAAGGAGGTTTAGGAGTAATATTGGAAAAAATGGAATCTAATTCTGAACAATTTTAACATGCTATTTTTTTCTTACAATTTTTAAAAGAGATTTTGCTCATTGAAAAATTTTCTTTTAATAAACAAGGCTGCTCAATGGATTTCCATATGTTTTCAGTGTGCAAAAAAAATTTTAAATGCTTAACGTACTCGTCTTTTTATGAATTAAAATTTCTTCAAAAGAAAAAACCATCAAAATGAAAATTAAAAAACTTCATATGTTAAATAACTTTTTATGAAAAATACTTTTCTAACCATAAAAATTTTGAAATTTAAACATTTGTTTCTATGGCAATATATTTTAACAACATAACAAGTACTTCTAATGACGTTTTAGGATATTTCAACAGTATTAAAATGAGCAAAACTTCTTGCTTTTGCTCTAAAAATACTGCCTTTTAACAAATGATATTGAAAAACTTTCTTCTAGATTCTTTAATAAATAAAGTATTTATATTTTGATACATATAGTAGAGAGACTTCAAAAGAACTGAATTATATAAAATTGTAATTTCTATTTCTATCATTATTACTTCTGAGGTGGGGTAAAGTGTTATGGTTAGACTTAGGAAAGATCTTTTTATAATACTGACATTTCAATTTCATCTTCTTTCAATAAAAAAACTATAATGCTATATAGCTTATAAAAAATCACATAACGCATCTTTTTTGAGAGGGGGGGGTTAACAGAACTCCTTTACTTTGCTACAAGTGTTAGCATATAAAAAATGACTTTAAAAAAACGAAAGAAAAAATAAATTCAAAAATCGATTTTGAAATCTTTGCAGCTTGAGAAACATACAATAGAGAAAATATTAAATTTGGCTCAAGTTTGTAGCTGAAGTGAAGTTTTGGGGTATTTCATTTTTTTTAATTCTATAGAAGTTGTTATAAAGAAAAAAATTCAAGCTTTCTTAATGAATTAAGTAATTTTTAAGTACATTGAAAAAATATATTTTCTAGAATTTAACAACTGAATAATATTGAAGAATAAATAAAATTTTCTTTGAAACCGTGGTTGAATCATCAAAATTTCTTACTTGGTTGAGACAATAAGATTTTCTTTCTTATTTCATTAATTCGGAAAACTTCTTGGACATTTATTAGATCAATAAAATTCCGTTTATGTTTGGTTTATTAAACAAAATTTTCTTGCATATCTGGTTGAATTAAAAAAAACAATTTTTCGTATTTGGTTGAATGAATGAAGAATTAATTCAAGAAATATTTTGCTGATCCAACAATACTGTTCAGTTTAAAAAAAAGGAGAACTAAATGTTTGTTAAATATAATAAAACATTTTCTCCGTGTATTATTACGAACATTTTTTTCAAAAGGAATGGACACATTTTCCTTCCTTACCTGCGTATTAGGTTGGGCGTAATATTTACACTTTCCAAATGTCTCGAACTTTTGAGTAACTCTTCGTAAAATATTTTTTTATCTGTAATGTATTCATCTACCTCATGATCTTATAAAATTATTTTTATTGGCATTATATCCCACCAATGAGGACTTCATCATATTTCATTTGACCTAAATATTAACATAAAAAGATATTAGATAGTTTATTAATATGTAATTACTATCTTATACAACACACAAAATATACACAAAAATAGTGGAGAAAATATTTAAACTTATTTCATGAAAACAACTGTACCGGTACAAACTTAACGAATTCACAAAAATTGCAATTTCATGAGTTCTCTTTAATGTAAATAATCATAGGATTGTTATTCATTCTCGGCAAAAAAAATTATGCACTCTGTAAATTCATTATTATTTCAATTTTATAGAACAAAAATCATTAGCAATTGGAAAAGGGAAAAGCAGAAGAAAAATTTTCGGTCCGTATTGGAAAAAAAGGGATCTTTTTCTGAACAATTTTAGCATTCTAACTTTTTTTCATAATTTCTGGATATTTTTTCCATTGGATAGTTTTTTCCTTTCAATAAACAAGAATGCTTAATGTATTTCCTTATTTTTACTGTGCAAAATTTTTTTTATAAATGCCTAATGAACTGAACATTTTTATGAATTAAAATTTGTGCGAAAGAAAACAAATTTATCGGTGTAGAAATTAAAAAACTTTTTCGTCGTTCACCCTTCTCAGGCTTCTACTTTATAATTAGAAGTAATTGCAACAGAAAATTATGTTTTGACAGTTTTCTCTTCTCTTTTCAATAATGAAGCAAGATGCGGTGACATGTTTTAAAATATTCATCTTTAAATTGTAATTGCGTTAGTGTTACACGCAAACGTAACAATTTAAAACTTGTCAAATTATTTTCATACTTTTATTCAGTGAAATCGTTTGCTATAAACATTAATTTAACATTGAATACATCACATTTGTAATGTTATCAGAATGCATATTATTAGTTATACTAAAATGAAATAAACTAAAATAATTTTTTAAAAAGTGGATAGATAATTTTTTAAAAATGTGGATTTATAATGTTGAAAATTGTTAATTTTATTTATGAAATAACTTTTTTAGTAGAGACTTTACAATTACATTAAAAATAAAATTTCATGAATTTCCTAGGAGTAGAAATATCATGAAAATCAAATTCCTTCACAGAGAAAACATTTTATGAATGGCATGAGTTTATCATTATTTCAACTTTAAGAAATTCAAATAATAGAATTTTCTTTAGTGAGTACATTTACTTTTTACTGTATTACCTGAATACTGTAAATATGAATTGATATATGTAGGCAAAAGTGAAAAATACAGATTATTATTAGTATTATTTATTTTATTTTACTTTTAATTATTATTATTATTATTATTTTGACGGGAAGGGCGTGTTTTAAAAAGAAATTGGGGTAACAGTTTGTTTTATTGTACATTTTTTGTAGTCTAAAAAAGCTTTTTTTCTATATTTAGGGGAAGCCCTTCCCCACCCCACCCCACCAAATAAAAAAAAAATGTTTTCCACTGTTGCATAGCTATGTCAAGTCACTTTCGTTTTCAGACACAAGACAAATTTAAAATAAATTTATAAATCCCGATTTCTCATAATTTTCTAGGTCAAACTTGAAGATTATTCTGATTTTTAGCCGAAAATTTCAACCTTTCCTGACTTTTTCTAGTAAAATTAAAGTTTCTGTTTATTCGGGGTAGTTCCGATTTTTTCTTAACCACTGGTAACCATACACATGCCAAAAAAACTCCCAGCTATCCCAAACTAATCGAATGATCATTTCATGAAAACACGAAGTACTTATCTTTGATATAGTTGATCCTCTCCAGTAGCCATTCAATTAAAAGAAATTTAATGATTTTATTACAACGTATAATTTATTTTTTTATAATAAACCTTTTATTTTTTACTTGAATGAATACCATATATATAACAATGCTTAAAAACTAAATGGCGACACATGTTGGTCACAGAAATAATTTCTTCATGACTGTATTTTCTGTGTTGAGTGGAATGCTAGGCCACAGCAGGACGTTTGAGACTGATTTTCAGCAGCAACACTACACGCGGAAAAGGAATCTTAGACGCTGTGTCTTCTCAGCGTTGGCTGCAAAATGCTAAGCCACAGCAAGGCATTTAGATTACAACACTGAACATAGAGATTAATCTTAGTGACTGGGTCTCCTCAGTGTTAATTCTTTTTCTTTTTTTTAGATGTCCATTTTTTGTATTTGATTAAAATTTTTTGTTAATCTATTTTTAAAACATGCATATTTTTTGTATTTTGAGATTATCTATTTTCAAAATACCAGGGAAATGTGGCCGTGAAAAAATATTCCAATAAAGATCACGTAATGAACTTTTAAAAACAGAACAGTGGACTAATAAATATACATTAATTTAAAAATTTGTCATCCAAATAACAAGGCAAATAACTAAACATCGACCTTTTTGAAAATAATGAAAATGAGTATTTATCTTGAATTCCACAAATATATTTCAAAAATATTAAATTACAAAAAATATTAATATTTAATATTTACTTGAAAGAAAACTAAGGCAAATGGTTTAATAGGTAAGTGTTTAGTGCAATTTCTTTAAAGTGTGTTTTAATTGTTCACGATTTTACAGCGTTTAAAACTAATTGAAAGAGAAATTAGATAAATAGATATTCACAGAAAACTTAAAACGATTTATTCAATTACTGGCTATTGGGGTGGGAAGTCAAAGATGTGTTATTGTATAAAACATTTCCCTCTTAAATCAGATTAAATTATTTGAGTCCTACAAGCCATTTAGTACCATATATGTCCAGCGCCCTTGCTAAAGCCCCCCCCCCACACACACACACTTGCAAATTCTGTTAAACTTGATGAAATTAGATACATAGTTAGCAAAGTTTGTCTTGAATTATTACACAATTCCATTTGACAAAAGTAAGAAGTTGGTAATATAGTTGATAGAAAAATAAATAGGTTGGTAAAAATCAATATTTGACATAGCAGTTTATCGACATGTCCTCCCTTCCCCCTCCTAAAGAAAGTCTTAATTATGGTCCTGCATATGCAACCAAAGTTAAAATAAAAGTATTGCAAAACAGGAATATACATAACTAATTTTTTCAGACCGGTAAAAGAACTATAATAATTCAATATTACATGATATTACAGGAAAAATTCCCATATTTTTTCAAAATAAAAATTACCAAAAATAGTATATATAAAAAAAGCTACTAACCTGAATATTAGATAAGCAAATTAACATATTTAAAATATCTTACGGTTTAAATAGAAATCCGAGTTACTTCAATTGGTAATAAATACCTGACCAGGGAATATTGTGTAAAGAGCTTAGGCTTAAATTTTCACGTAAGAAAAGCAAAGAAACATCACAATATATATTAATTAAAAATGCTTAAAATTTCATGTAAGTAAAGTAAATAAACATATTACGTGGACATTAGATAAAATATATAAACTATTGAAGATTTATACTGCAAGCTCACAAATACATAAATGAGCATATTATTCAAGATTACAAAGTATTAAATTATTCAAAACTTAAACAGATACGACAAAGTAATCTCACTTACCAACAACGGCGACCAAACATGAAAGTAGCTGACTTTACTTCACTTCGATATTTCTGTTCCTCGCCCATTTGATCTGGATACATGAAAATTAGCCAGCAAGCGTGTGTTGTGTGACTTAAATTAAAAATTCAAGCCATGAAACACACACCAGCTGGCCGATTAAATTCTACTGATCTGAAATGATATTCTAAATTGGCAATAAATAAATCACAATGCAATTTATATAAAAAATAACGGCAAGAGTATAAATCTATTATTTTATATAAATGCTCGAAACAAAAACTATAACTCTGGACAAGACGCGTTTAACATCTTATAACTGCATTAATCTGCTTATATTAAAGCAAAACAAATGGCAAAAATATGCAGATTTTAGTAAAAAAGTTTCGTAACTAGTTATAAAAATAGAAATACAGAAAGAAAATATTAACAAAAGGATAAAAATAACAACTAGCAGAACTTACTGATGCACGTATATAGAGCTTAGGCCTAAAATTTCATGTAAGAAAAGTAAATATATTACAGACAGAAAATATAAACTACTGAAGTTTATACTTCAAGATCGCAAATAAAATTATATATAAATACTAACGCATATTATTAAATGCTACAAAGTAAATTATTCAAAAATTAAACACATACGACTGAGAGTAATCTTACTACAGCCTCAGACAACCGGGACAGCACTAACATGAAATTCGCGTCCATCTTTCTGTTTCTCGCCAAGTGCGTAATACGCCAAAAGCACCAAAGGGTTGCAGTTCTACAGATTTGTAATGATGTCACTGGGTGTAACAGCCTTTCTCTATTTGACTTCTGTGGCACCGTGTAAGATAAGGAAAGCTGGTGCAAGCAAAATCTCTCGTGATTCCAGTGTACTCTATGTTGAGATGATACTTCTGAGGTGGGCAAATCCAGGTGCTGGTCTCTCCTTTGGAATTGGTTAGATGTTGGGAGACCCCGAGATAAGCCGATCATTTTTTTACTGGGGCTCATTGAAATGGAAGCTGCTCAATTTCATTGTTTTCCGTCCAACATGGGAAATCTAGTGCTGCTATACGACTATTCAAAGGGAGTTAAAAACAACAACAATAAAATGTTAGACAATGGTTTAGCTGATTTAGAACAATTTATCAAATTAAGAATTTGTTTTAAATACCTGCTTCCTCTTGTTATATGTTTAAAAATAAAATATCTAAGACTAAAAATGTATGTCTACACATTTTTTTAAAATTTCAATTCTTTAATAGGATAATTTAAACATAAAGCGTGATTGAAATTTTGTTTTTTTATCTTATGTTTTCACAGAAATCTTAATACATCCGTCAACGTTTATATCTTCGTTTAAATATAATATTCCAAATAAAATTTGATCGCAATTATTTCCCGCCACAGACTTTGTACAATAATCTACATGAAGACTGTCGACAAAAGACACAAGCCAATTAATTAAGACCTAAAACGAAACTCCGCATTAAAGTTATATTTATTTCATCTTTCAAAGTATCGAAATACCCGGTAAATTTTAAACACGGTATTCTGAATCTGTCCCATCTAATACACCCTGTAAGAATTTTTGGATATAATTAGCGTGACAACAAAATAACAAGCTCGTAATGATAGTTAATTTTGCGAACACT
Source organism: Cheiracanthium punctorium (assembly GCA_038373885.1). Taxonomy (NCBI): domain Eukaryota; kingdom Metazoa; phylum Arthropoda; class Arachnida; order Araneae; family Cheiracanthiidae; genus Cheiracanthium; species Cheiracanthium punctorium. Next base: position 1,811 of record JAWZYV010015850.1, on the reverse strand, counting down.
AATTTAATTACTCGTGAACAGTACAAAATAAATCGGGAGTTTCCCTTTTTCCAGTTCATTGTAGGTAACTAGAAGAATTGCACTCCTGGAGTTTTAATATCGAAAGTTAAGTGCCCCGTCGTTGTTAATTTCAGAAGAATGGCACAAATATTAAATTAATCTTGTTGGATTCGTAACTAAGTTTGGATAAGCGCATTTTCTTTGTTTTATTTCTTTGAACGAAGTTAATTCAGCGTTTTCGCTAAAAATTAAAAAATTGATTTTGATCAAGCTTAAATTCCCCCCCATAGCACAGTATTCCTAAAATATTCAGCAATATAAAACAAGAAATATTCCTGAAATAAGATACCATCATATTTTCTTTTTTTCATAACAAAATTTGAAAGTTTAAATGCGTATTACTTGATTCGTATTTTAAAGTTATAAAAGTGGTCTCTGTGGCGTCACTTTATAGTATCACTAAAATGATCAGTCACCTTGTGACTTCACAGTGACGATACTTGGTGACTAGTTACAATGAAGTGTCTCAGTGAACACAATGACTGTTTTGTGACCATCTGAATTATTAGGGGCTTTGACCAGTTTCTTCGTGCTATCTAAATGTACGCACGTATGCGCGTACGGTCCATTTTGACCAACCGGGAATTCATTTTGACTAGTTTCACTGTTACGTCTGAAAGTATACGTTTGTATCTGACTAGGGATTGCAATCCGGGAAACCGGATCTGGTAGTCCTGTGGATCCGGCATCATTAGACGCCTACCGGGTCTGGATATATTTGTAAACTCAAGTAATCGATTAGCTGACGAAATCGACGAAATCTGTAAGAAATCGATTAGCTGACGACACGGTTAACACTATTTGTTCCCTGCAATCCTTTTCTAAAAACCAAACTTGATATTTTTTATTATGGTTATACCCAAAATAATGATAATTTAAAGTACGTTTCTTGAAAAATACTCGGTATATTGCGATAATTTTGCTATCCGTTAAACAGAAAGACTGCTTAACGTGACGAAATTACGTGAAATAACGTGTAGCTATTATGGACTCATTTGATAAAGTTATATTTAGGTAATATAAGAAAGTTAGATAATGTAATCTGAGTTAGAAGAAAATTTTCATTGATGCCCTTTGTGAACTCTATTGAGACAGAACCTAATAATTTTATTACTAAATACTGTATTTATAAATATACTATTAATCATTAAATATAATTATTTATATATTATTATGCAGTATATAATAATACAAATGCTATTTCACTGCTATCCATTATTTTGTTTTGATTACAAAGAAATTTTTGCTATCATATTATATTTATATTATTATTATTATTATTATTATTATATTACGTAATATATAATAATATCGTATATTTAGTCTTTCATTTTATAATATAAAGATAAAAATTTAATTAGTTATTCTAGATACTAGATGTTTATTGTTGATTTTATTCGTAACTGTTGCTTGATTATAATACGGTTCGTAATTAAAAAAATTGATTTCCTAAGAAATAAACGGTTTTTTTATAAACTTTATGATACACTTACTTAAACATATTCTATACACATAATTTTGGAACGAAAGAGAAATTGTTTTGATGTGGCCAGTCCGACAAGATTGAAATCGGTGCCGCATTGCAATCTCTATATCTGGCATAGTACTTCAAAAGCGATTAGCCGTAGAATATCGAAATTTTGTATGGATGAGACTCTTGTAACCCCTAGTTGCGAACCTCCCTTCATGATTGCAATCGATGGGGTAGTCTGTTGACAAGGTCAACCATAAACTTTCAGCACATTAAGTTC
>JAWZYV010015849.1:0-48362 GCA_038373885.1 Cheiracanthium punctorium | reverse complement strand
GACGCTGGTATGATTTCTCTCTTACATTTCAGGAAACATAAATCTAAAAATCCTCGAAAGAAAAAAAATGTGATCTTTACTCGAGGCTTCATCTTCCGTGAGATCAAAATATTGATAGAATCCACTCCACTATTTGTTTGTGTTTTCTTCGAAATGTTTCCAATAGTCTTAAAATAGTTCTATTTATTTTATAGTTTCGATTGGAAAAGATACCTCGAGGGAAAAAAACGGTAAAAAGGTATCGAAATTATTTGTATTTTGTTTAATATCCGGTGTATAGTTGCACAATTTTTTTTAACACACCTCGAAATTTCTCTTTTTATTGACTTATACAGGGTATCCAAAAATTGTGGAATACTTATAAGAGTAAATTTTTAAAAATCTAAACACAGTAGCATTAAAATGTAATTGCTGTCTCATTGCATGCATAACAAACTTAACAGATTTCAATAGGCAATTCTTAGGTGGCTCGACCGACCAAAGTTCTTCACACCTACTATCCTCTATGAGATTTTTTTGGTGCAAAATTACAGGAATCGAAAATCTCACTTTTGTAAGTTGGCCATCTGTCAAATGTCCAGTTCGAACGTATAGTTACTTTCTAGATTTAATATTTTTAAGCGTCTTACAGTCATCGGGAATCCTGTCTATTTATGTGTTTGTTTCCTCAGAAAACTTATTGAACTCTCACTGCATGCATATGTCAAATTACGTCATTTAGTTTTTGCACACCCCCTTATAGGAAAATCGAGCTGAAATTTTGCGTTCTAACATATATAAGATGACTACACAATATTATGCAAAAATTGGATTATGTAGCTGCTTTAAACTATCTTTACCTCTATAGGCGATTGTAACAAATTATATAGTCAGTACACACTTCCAGTTATAGAAAATTCTCTTACGTGCAGTTTGTTGAAATAACGAACCAGAATCATAGTATTTGGAACAGTATTAAAATCTTTAAACGTGCTTTCTGAAAAAGTGTATTTTTCGAAAAATTTCTTTACGATAAATATTTCATAATTTCTCATAACGTGTTTAAGATATTGACTTCGTTCATTCATTCGTTCGCCATTCATTTCAAATTCACAATTACCTGTTGCACTTCAGTTACCTGTTGAACTTCTCTGCGAGCAAAAATTTGGCCGATCGTTCTTATTTTGTCGCGTTTCCCGTTTCAGCTTTAAAAGAATCGCAAGTTTGTCGAGATTGTTTACGGCCCATTGGTTACATGTGTTTGCTCCAAAAAATAGCGTTTCGAAAGTTTTCAGCTGAAATATCTCCGTTCTCACTGGGGTCATTTTAACTAAGTAATGTGTGCTATACATTTTGGATCAGACTCAGAATGTAATAAAATTGCAGTTTAAACGCATAAATTCGCCTTGAAATTGAAATGTTCCTTAATGGAGTGAAAATGGATTTCACAACTGGTTTTTAGTTTTAAGTGTGTGATGTTTTTGTGTTGTTGAAATGTGCTAGTACTCTTTTGACTTTTACGGAGTGTGTTGCGATTTAATGTTAGGTAATGAATGCTATCAATCAAGCATCGTCTTTGTACAATTTACATCTCTTTACGGGAGTATTGTAAAGATTATTTTTTGAATCCGGACTATGGCAATTTAGATACATTCCCTTATTTTAAGCAAAATATAATATGCAGCAACAATAATAACAATAGTTTACCTCCATTGAACGCAAAATATCGATAGATAAAAGCAAGAAATATCCATTCATCCATCCATTCACCATTCACCCACACCAAGGACGTACCCAGGGGGGTGGTCCAGGGGTCCGGACCCCCTCCGAAATTTCAGTTTTTGCTAACAAAATAACAACGATGAAGTCTTTTTGTGAAAGATTCTATCTTTTTCATCGTTCGGACCCCCTCCGAAATTTTTGGACCCTCGCGAAATTTTTTTCTGGGTACGTCCCTGACCCACACCCATATATTCAAAACAATGTGGCCGATCACATAGCGCTCTGAACTGGGAGACGGGAGGTGCTTGGGTCAAACCAGGTAGCGTCCGCCGACCTAACCGTTCGGAGTTTTCCGTGTCTTCCACCGAAACGTAGCGTAAATACGGGTTAGGCCATCTTAGAAAAAAAAAGAAAACGCGGAGGGCACCCCAGCAGTCGGCCTAGATAGATAATTGGCCTTGATCCCCCAACACAACACAAACAAAACAAAACAAAAGGACCCCGTCTAAAACAGGTTTTATTCATTACTTTATGTTGGAAATTGTAATATAGAATAGTTAGGGAATAGATTAAAACTGTCTGAGGGATGTTCATAAGCCTCTAAAGCGCCTGTGTGTATTTCAAGAGGCCGTATATGTAAGTTATTTCACAACGTGAAGTTTTCACTGACGCGAGGGCGTGTGTTGAGCGCATATCTAGCTAGCATGGTCAAGACTCGACTGAAAATATTCATTTCCCCATCACAGAACAATCCATTTTTACTTTGCGAATAAACTTTTAACTGATTAATTTGCCTCAGAGGATAACAAATTTCAGTTCATTTATCATTTTTAGATCGCCATTTTTTTCCGTTTGAGCTTTAAAAGAATCGCAAGTTTTTAAATTTTTGTTTACGGCTCATTGGTTACATCTGTCCGCTGGAGAAAATAGCGTTTTCAAAAGTTTTCCGCTAAAATATCTCCGTTTTCGCTAGGGCTATTTTATCTTAGTAATGCTCAAAATACATTTTTGGCTCGGATGTATAATGTAGTAAAATGTATTTCAAACTCATAAATTCGCCTTGGAAATTAGGATGTCCTTTTATTTAGGGGAAAAAGATTTGTCAACTGATTTTATGTGGAAAGGCGTTAAATGTATAATTATTTAATTTTACGGAGTACGTTGTCTTTTAAAATTAGGCAATTGATTTTAAGTGTTGTGTTCTGCTAAACACGATGTTACGATGCGTACCACTGTGTATTTCTCTATCTGTGATTCAAACTGAAAGTAGTTCTAAATCAATGTGTTTCGATTGTACATTTATTTTATCAAACCGATTTGTAATGGCTCCTTCACAATATCCATTTTTTAAATAGCAACTATTAATAAACTAAACGAAAAAAAAATACTGAACATTAATACTACAAAAGTATTAAGCAGCTTTCTTTAGGACACACACGACAATAAGAAACACCTTAGAAAGTCGTCCGACCAAGGCACCCTCCATCCGAGGCAGATTACACAAGCGTAGCTTTGTCATAAAAACAAAACAAACTTTCTTAACTTTGTACAAGGAAATTCTCCCCAAAATGTACGCATTTCAGGTTAAAATATTTACCGACATTACTCAAAGATTTTTTAATCTTTTTGGTTAAGCACAAAATGCCTTAAAGCTTTTGTGCTTAGCTACGGCACAAAATGTCTAGAAAAATCTACACAGTTTAAACGATCCGCTTGAAATTTTTCTCAGTGATGTATGAAAATATAGATAACAATCTGTTGATAGACTGAACAAATATAGATAAAAACTTGTTCCCCCCTCCACAGCCTTGACATCTAGTAAAATAAATAAAAGAAAGAAAGAAAGAACAAACGAAAGCCACTTCGGCAAAATCTTAATAAAAAATGTTTCACGATAATATTCCTTTCTCAAATTTGTACAAGAAAAAAATAATGTAAAAGAACAAAGGAATGTCGCATCCAGAAGATAAACTCACGCTTGCGTAGTCTCATTCATTACGTAGCCAATCATTCATTCATTGTAAGCAAAACCCTTTTCTCGCAAACACCCAGGTTTGTCTGCTGAAGTGACCGGATTAGTGAAGATCGATTGGACTATAAAAAAAGGAGATCTGGAAAGAGTGAATGAATGAAACAAAGAAGGGTGCAAAGTAGTAAAATATCAACACCTGGTAAAACACTTTTTTGAACATTACTGTATGTACACTTTGAGTTAATTTCATTGTGAAATGCGTAATTTTTCATGCAAAACACCTCATTGCAGACAATTTTTGAACTAAACTTTTTTCAAAAACTTCTTCCTCGTCGCATCTCGTCGACAAAAAGTCGCATATTTGAGACAAATAAAGGCATATTTTAGACTTCCCATTTGTTAAGGTTAAAAATAATTCCTGTTATTCCTGTCATAATTAAAGTCATTTCCGATAATTAGGGGGTCATCTTCTTATTCTTTTTTTACTCAATTTTCAGCCTGGAGACGCAATCCAGTATTCCAACAGTCCTACATTCTCTTCCTTTCTTCTTTTTTTCTTTCAAGAAATGTATTCGAGTAGAGAATCATCACACTTTCTTTAAGAAACTCGATAGGTTCGTGTATTGCTTGAAACTATCTGTCGGGTTTAACCTTTCATGACTGCCTGCAGATCCGCAACATACCCATTAAAGCTGTATAAAGAAGGCATAGTGAATTAAAAAATATTTGAATGAGTCTTTTTTTCTAGAATAACGGGAGCATATATAATATTCTAAAAAAATTCCGAAAAGATTGTGATATTTAATTAATATTGTAACCCAAAACTGCATTTTATCCTTCGGTAGTCGCACGCTTGATTATTGCAGAACTTAGTGTTTTTCGTACGTTAAACTTACAAGAATGTTAATGATTTTTTTTTAATTTATCAGCTGAAACTGTTCGTAAACGCTTCAGTATAATACTGCAGATATATTTTCAAGCAATACAAAAATAAAATTAACAGTTTCATTGAACTCTAAAACAAGTTAATGTAGGTCAAAAAATTTTGCATAAATTATTTTGTCATTTTGTCTCCTGTTACATTTCTGACTAAAAATATTTGTACAGAAAAATTTATGGACTTATATCGTAAACTGCATCCGCACTACACCATTTTATAAAAGAAATCGCACTTCTCATATTTATTTACAGATTTTTATAGCAGTTTCTGTAAATATCGCATTTTTGAGAAAAAAAAATGCCATGCGATTAATTTTATACCTAAAAACACTAATTACTTTATTAATATGATATTAATTTCACATAATAGCCTTTCTTTAATATATACCAATAGTGAAAACGTTAATTTACATTTAGTTTATGTTTAGTTTATGCTAACAGTATAATGAAACATTGCTTCTCGGTCGGGAGTATTTAATCCCAAAGTTGAATTTACTCCCATCCCGGATAACAAAGAAATGACATTTCTTCACCCACCCCAATTAGACCTTGAATTTGAAAGGTAGAAGACAGGACAGAATTGTTCTATAAAAATTTCTCCGTTTGTACGAAGACAAATTGTTCCTAGGACGAGATTTACCTCAGCGCGCGTGCTTACGGGTTAAGAAATTAGACGCACACTTAAACACTTCTTCCAATGAGATTATTGATAGGTACATGAAGACGACGTTTCCGACTCCGCATTCCTATGTGATTCTGAACTGTCTTGGTATATCCTAGCACTCCTAAAAGTGTGTGAAGCTAATTTCGAATCACCCTGTATAAATGAATTCTAGATACCCTCTTACTGCACAGAAGTAAAATTATTGGAAGAAAAGTTAAGGTACATTTTCCAGATTCAATTTGCACAACACTCAGTTTAATCATAAAACAAAAGGAATAAGACGTCAGAACTTTATCATAGGCATGTGATAAAGAAGGCACTGCTTTAAAGCGATTTAGTAGTTAAAGTCTCATAAAAAGGAGTTATTTCAATATAAATGATTCTCAAAACTATTAAATTTCGTCACGGCTAAGTGTTTACCAATAATTAGGAGGATATCTCTTTCAGTTCCTTCCTTGGAATAAATTCTCAAATTCCATTATTTCACCAGTCTCAAATACAGTTTCAAATGGGTATCGAAGATTAAAAAAAAAAAAAAAGAATCATTCTGCAAAACTCCTTTTCGTTACTCTGTCAAAAACGACTGTAGGTCAGCACAAATTTAAAAATATAGATGGCTGATGACAATCATTACAAGACGCTTATTTTACTGTATATACTACTGCCGTTATATTATTGCGAACTCTCCGAACGATCTGCTTACTTAAGCTACGGTTCTGGCTGTTTTAACCAGAATGTAGAAATATACCGCGGGAAAGCGCATCCCCATTCAAAACCAGTTGGAAATGTGATACAACGATGAACCGTATGACTCGTGAACACGGAAATGCACAGAGAGCCTAGACTTGTGCTTTATCGCCAAGCTTGGCGGGTGATCATTGCAAAGTATAAGCAAAATTGACTGTGAATGTAATCATTACAAACCCTGTTCGCGTTGAAAAAAAAATATCGCCAAAGCTCAGTGCATGTGGGTGTATTGAAATATTCAGCATTTATAAAAAGTATGTTTTAAAAATATGAAAAAAAAAACCCTCTCTTATCTGTGATGTGTAATTGCATAACCTTCACAAATCGCCAATTGCTTCCGTATGGTGAACATCTATGTACCATTTTTTCTTCAAAATAGAAAGGTTAAAAACGGAAATGAGCGCACTGGCCACAAATGCTCCGTGGAAATCAAAGGAGAGTTGGTTGCACAAGAATGATGCGCTTGAGATCTTGCCACAAGTCCGTTGCTGGGACATGTGCCTCAAGTTAGTTAACAAAGTGCTCTCCATCCCTTACATCTGCTCCGTGGTTAACTCATGCATCAGCTTTGCATTTTGTTGCATGAAGCTGATTTACTATGTCGCAATTTATCACCTAGTATTTGCTTTCTTAAACGAAGTGACACAGTCTGAACTAGTATTATACGAGCTCTCTCAGAGTCCATAAGAATGGTAGAATTTGGCAATTTTACATTGAAAATACAGCACGTGATGAGGTTAACACTGTAGCTTCTAATTTAACATCTGTGATATGATTAGGAAAACTGCAAAAAGCATTTCAGGAACAGAATATTTGTAAAAGGTTAAAATTTGAAGTTAAAAATTCCCAAAACTCTGGTCAGAAAGCTAATTAAAGTTAAATAAAATTCTTTAAAAACAGCAGGAATAGTAATTTAATAGTTATTATTACTTATAAATAAAAACAATTCCGGGCTGTACCATTACAAAACAAATTTTTAACCTCTATCACTCCTAAAAGAATTAGAAAGTTATGCTCGAAAAACGTAATAAAATCTGCACGGCTTGAAATCGGGCATCGACCGATCGGTTTGAATTTTTCATTGATATAAAAAATAATGTGCACTATTTAAAAATCTGAAAATTCACGTTTGCTCTGAATTTTACCAATCTAAGGGCCATATTTTGAATTCAGGAAGTAATTTATTTGGGTAGAAAATTTGAAAGCTGCAGCATGTACACCATTAGTTTTATTTTCAAACTTACGAATTCGCAATTTTCGCGATTTGTGAAAAATTTTAACTTAAGTTATAAATGCAAATACGATGTGTATGGATTAACATTAAGACCAATGCCCAATGAAATTTGTTATGAAGAAGATGAAATGAAAAAAACGTTTAAGAGACGCCATGCAACGGAGAAGAATGTTGTAGCTTTCAAAGTAGGCAATGTAGAAAGAGATGTCTTAAAAGAATACCATACATGAATCTAGAAGATTTTTGTATGTCCAAAAATGTAACGACTTACCAATAACACCATCTATAAAAGATTGTGGACATCATTTTAAAAATTGATAATGTAAATTGTCCTAAAAAAAAGAAACTTTAACATTTGCTAAGTGTATAAATTTGAACAAATAAAGATTTTTTTAAAAAAGATTTTAATGAGTTTGACTTTCTTTTATTTGTTTAATGTATTTTAATATTTAAACTTCATGTTAGAAATATAAAGTTTAATCTTCAACAACATAAAGAATGAATTTATTTTGTATTTAAACTTGATATTGGAAAGATAAAGTTAAATATTTCTTTTTCACGAGGTAACACAAGTATCCTTAAAACTTCGTGTTAGAAAGATAAAGTTTAATTATTTACAACATAAATAATGAATTGTTTAGTATTTAAACTTCATGTTGGAAGTTTTATATTTCTTTTTCACCAGGTAACCCAGCTATCCTTAATATTTCTTATTATTATTCACAAGGTAACTGAATAAGTATTAATCATTTTTGTTTGTTTTTATCGGTTTGCGAGGGGTTTGAAAAAAATTACCTGACAACAGTATTTTTAATTAAGGGCTCCGACATTTGGCTACATAATTGACAGACTGTATACTGTATTTGTATTTCATTAATAAACGGAAGATTTTAAACATTGCAAAATAGATATATTTTCTTACAAAAGCAGAAAGAGACACATAGGTTTTGATTAATACACACGCTCACATATACATACATTATTGATTATCATTTTTTTTAAAAGTTTCATCACAATAGCCGATGCATCACTGAGTACACTCTAGATAAGAAAGTACCGCCAACTAATTAGCTTTATTTTATTCAGATTTATAAATAAAAAATATTAAAAGAAGAGCAGCAATTAATTCTGAACCTTTTGTGTAATGTTATTCAACAAGAATGTGCACTTTTGACTTTTTCCTTAATTATTATTCTGTAAAAATTAATGATCCTTTTTCTAGTGTCACTTATGTTTGCAAGAACAGTAATCAATCAAAAGAGATATATTCTGCAATATTTATTATGTAAATATTGAATATGATTACTTAACAATAATACCCAATTTGTTTTTTTGCTTTTTTAAAAATTGTGACTAATGGTTAAAGGAGTATTCAAAAATATAACTTGAAGCTATATAATCCGTTTTTAAATGAGATTTCTTTTTCTGAATATTAAATTCAAATTGATTTTAATGCTGTAATCCAATATTTATCGTGGCTGACGAGATATACAGGCAACGGCGTTGACAGTTTAGTTAGTCCTTTGCACCCGATGAATCCTGTAATCAAGAGAGTGTGATCATTTTAGCTTGGCTATCTCATACTAAGATGCTCACAACCTCTATGTCTCATATGACTCTGAGTACAAAAGGGTGTGAACAAAATATCAGCGTCGCAGCCTGTATATCTCATCAGCCACGTATATTTATATCATGAGCAGTATTTATTCTTGGAGAACATATTTTCCCCTGAAAATTATATAAATGGATAGATCCACATAAAAATACTGTAAAACTTAATTTCATAAAACGAATTTACGCATTTTTTTAAAAACGAATTTACACATTTCTTAGTTGTTATCAAAGCTACCTTATTTAGACCTACGTAGAGGACATTCTGGTGGATGTATTTTGATGAAACATAAAATAGGGATCATGAGGAAAACAATCGGCAGTTAAAAAATGTCGACCGACAGACAGCGCTTCCCATGTAGAAAGCTCGTATTTTATAAAAAGACTAGGAATTAATGTCATATTATCATGCTGCATCATGCTGCTTGAAAACTAAAAGTCATCTTAAGGGATCAAGTTGTTTCGTCAGAGATGCAGTCATTTATAAACAAGAACTGCGAAAATATCGACCCTTCAAATCTGATAAAGATTAGGTATAAGCATATAATCCCTGGCTGGGTGGTGTATATATATGTAGAATTGTTTTAATGGCAACCATATTGAGAAAACAATCATCAATTATGCGCACGTGTAAATCGTCAAGGGATCACCAAAAAATGGAACGTCGCTATTGGCCGCAAATATCAAGGCTGTCCCTTATTTATTTTAAGTACTAGGGGCCAAGGCCTCCAGACTCGCTACGCTCGCTTTTCGTATGAGGCATTCGGCCTCTAATAAGGCTTATTCGTAAAAAAGACATAATTTCAACACACAAAACCCGAAGAATTGGATCAGATAGAATGTTACTGAGCTACACATTGCTTCGTTCTTGCATGTTCATTGGTACGTAAAAATATAAACTTCACACTACAGTAGACCACTTCCCCTCATGACACGGAAGATATTTTGTTATGGGAATCCGTGTTGTACGGGTCCTGAGCTATTCTCCACCTGGAGTGCGGACTCCGCTTATAATCGTTTGGAAAAATTATTTGCACTCCTCAGAAACACAATGATATTTAATGTTGCCATTCAAAAGTTATATTAATTAGGAGCTAAAGCGTAATAAAATCAGAACATCTGTTTCAGCTGTATTTTTAATAATGTAAAACCTATTGGACATCTTGCGAATTTGCCACCCATGGCGATTTTTCATTATTTGGCGAATTGCGTACATGCAAAATTAATAAAAGCTACGGAACAGATAGGATAGCTTGCCACCAATGGAAAATTTTCATTATTTGGCGATTGACATATGCTCACAACCTATAATTACTGTTCATTTAAGGTTACCGGAAAACCGTTATCCATATTTTCATTTACATAATCGTTTGCAGATTGGCGTACTTAGCACCACGAATTATACCATCTCGTCGCGCTAGCAAATATCCAAAGTGTACTGTAACTGCTATAATGGCATAGTTAACGCCGCCAAATATTTTTACTGGTAGCAAATAATCCAACTGGACCGAACCGGCTTTAAAATAATCTGCATTTTAATTATATTTCATTTTCAAGATATTAGTTATTCTGTTTTGGAAAAACAAATAATCGCTCATTCTAAACTCATGTTGTCTAAGCGAACTTACTATTTGAAAATTGTCAACTTTGTGTAACACATTTTAAGTTACTTATTTCATATAGTTTTAATTTTGGCGTAAAATGGGTGTATTTCTACTTCTTGTTCGACAATTTCACGTGATACTACATACTTGGAAACGCTTTGTTACAAAGGAATGAATGATTTTATGCCAAATCTGGCAACTATTATGTTTATTTTTTCAGTTTTTCATTAATATCTTCTTAAATAATTCGATTTTCGAAATTTAATTCAGTTTAGCAGGTTCCTCAGAATTTTTCGAATCTGTGGGCACCTTAGTCGAAACTCAAATCCCCACGGTTTAGGAGGTGAAATACCAACAAGATTTGACAACGCCAGCGGCCTTTACTTTTTTTTAGAACAGAGAGAATTAACAATAACATACATAAATGTCATAGAAATCGATGTATATTTACGACAGCTAGAGCACGGACGGAAGGACAGAGAGACAAACTGAAATCATAAACACTTTTCAAACTTGTTAGAAAGCGTTAAAAAGTGTTAATTTATAATGGCGATCACACTCAAACAGTATATACGTTTATTTCATGCATCGATAAATTTTAACACAGTTTCAAGTTACCGTTTAACTCATATTGAAAATTAAAATTCATTTTACACAAAAAACTCAGTAATCAATTCAAAGTTATTTTCTAATGTAAATATACAGCGTAGCAGACGAAAACTTTTCGTTGACAAATATGAACTCCATGTATTTTAATAATCTCGAGATAGAACCTTCCCCCCTTTTTTTTTATTCATTTGTTGCTAAGGCAGCCACGTTAGCAAATGTGAAACAAAATATTAAAATTGAAAGCTGGTGTTTATAATCTCGTTCACATGCTAGGTTGCAAAATCTATACTATTAAAATCTGTGCGCGTCTGTCTGTGTGTGTGTGTGTGTGTGTGTGTGTGTGTGTGTGTGTGTGTGTGTGTGTGTGTAGGTAGCATCATCTCCTCCTAAACGGCTGGAAGTTGAGTTTCGACCTAGGTATCCATGAATTCGGAAAATTTCGAGAAAGAACCTCCGCTAATTTAAATTTAGAAATTCGAATTATTTTAAGAGATATTGATAAAAATACCCCGTCAAAAACGCTAATTTTTGCTCTTCGCAATTCCGCGATTGTAACCCCTGTAGTGAAAATGTGAGAAAAAAGCATCGAGGTTGCCATGTTTGGCTATTTTATTAAATTATTTAGACTCCTGCAGTAAAAATAAAAGAATAATGATTTTTTTCTCTTTAGATTATTTACAAAGTTATTTTTTAATTAAAGTATTGCATGCATGTGAAATCAGAGCAGGTATTCAATGCCTTTTATGTGTAAAAGAATAAGGGATTGGGAGATTTCCGAGACTAATATGTATATTTTTTAGTTTGGCGGGAAAAAAATGGCTGATTTGGTGATATTGAGAAAGTAGTAGATTCTACCGATTTGCACAGTTTTGGGCTTGGCGCAATTTACTGCGAGCAAACCGAAATAGGTTTAGGTTTGTGTGTGTAGGTTTTATTAAAATACGGCGTTAAACTTTAATTTTCCATGCAAAAATAGTGCAATTATTAAGGCGATTTTAAGCAATCGATCTTCGGAATTTTCCCCAAATTAAGTAAATTGATTTACCTTGAGAGAATGCCGCCAAATTTCAAAAGAAATGAAATTCTCGCATTCGGTAAATTGGAATAAATAAAACACGTTATAGTAATTTAAAATACTGCTATGCTACTTTTCAAATAGATGCTTGCATTAATTTTTGACGATGAAACCATACACAAATAACTATTTCCCATTTTGATTGCTGTTAAATCAGTGCTTAGAATCATTCTCTGAAAAAAAGGACTCGCAAAATGGCGTATGCAGATTCCTTCTTTAGTACCTTTCTTAGAAAAGTTGGCGATAAATATTCAAATGTAGTGTAACTCCGTGTTTAATAGCGTGTGTTTTTTGCGTTTGTATTGCTAATTCTATGGCACGATTGAGATGAGCCAATGTTACGAGCGGATGTATAGATAATTTTTTTTTTTAATCCAGCCAAACAGGGTATAGTAAAATAGGAATTCTGTATAAATACGAAAGTCTTTGGAGATGAACGAGAATGCCTATAAATTATTGCATTTACTGTGAAGTTAAATTTAGGATTCATTTTGGCTATTTGCCATCGACTATAGGCGTTAATTACGCCAATATGGCAGTTCTAGCAAGCATAAATAAATTTCATTTCATGTTCTATTTCAATATTGCTACAATTTCCGTAGTTACGGAATCCGTTGTTGCCACTCAAGCTGTTAAATTTAACAATTAAGTGAAAACACTCATTTCTACAGCTCTTGACTCGAAAAATGAAAACGCATTCGATATGACACAATTAGAACATTATCACAATCACAACGTCAATAACGCGAACCTGTAACATTGGTTATTTTTAACTAAATTCATTTTCAAGGTCGTTCAGAAATCCTGTGTACTATGTCAAAGCCTCATATCTTAATTCCGATTAGTTTGCAAGAAAATTGATTAATCAGTATAAACTGAAGCAATGAAACTTTGTAAGCGTTTTTCTTGAAACGAGGAAAAGGCAGATTGGCGTCTTTGGTGTAGAAGTGGCGATAGGGAGAACTACTTAATTCAGCAACGTTAATGGGGAATGATACTTGAATATGCGCATGCACAAGGATCCAAAAATCAAGAGAGTATGAAAAGTCAGGAATATGAAATGAAAATAAAAAATAAATCAAATAATACGAGATATAACTAATAATAATACGAGAATGGCATTGCAATCATGTGTACAACGAAGGTCCCAATTGCTTATAATATTTCCCCAGCAATGACTTAGTCCGACCAGTGGCCGAGCGCTCAGCGCTCTGAACTGAGAGACGGAAGGTTTCTGGTTCAAAACAGGTCGCGTCCGCCGACCTAACCGTTCGCAGTTTTCCTGTATTCCGTTCGGAAAATAAAACTGTACTCGCAACATGCATATGTTGGGAAACATATATGGCTGGTTTCCTCCAAAACGTAGCGTAAATACCGGTTACGACCCCCTTAGAAAGACCCCTACGGAGGACAACCCCACCCCTTGACCTAGATCCCATATGTGGAGACTAGAAACAGGATAGTCTCCAGATTTGTAGAGAGTTCAATTTAACGCCCAGCGTCGTGTGCAACTTATAGAAGCAGTTCTACGATACCGGATCCATCGAGAAAAAGCCTGGGCAAGGTCATCTAAGAGAAGCTTCTTTTTTTATCTCAGTGACATTGACGTAGTTTTTGTGCCATCATATTGCAGTCATCTCATATTTGCACTCATGACGTCAACGTTTCATCACGATTTAAGTAATTTTTTACTTTTATAGATTCCGCATCAATGGGCTTAATTCGAATTATATGTATAAGGAAAATTTTCTTTTCCTACCGTTCGGAGAACGGGTACGCAGCTAGTTAAAAACATAAAACTGGTTAAGAGTCAGGGCGGGAAATGTTTTATTCCTTTACCGTTAGGATCGCTGCACTTTACCAAATTTCCAATGTTTACATTACTGAAACTTAGTTTGGGTACCAAAGACCTAAGCAAGCAGCTATGGAGAGTGTCCACTACTATAATATACCTTCGCAATCCCGAAGAAATAATTTTATTTATGAAAAAAATTGAACTCATAAATCAGGAAAAATCCGGATAATTGTGACATCAATATGATGTCATACTCACTTGCAACAGCTATTTTTGTCACGCAAATGATTAACTTTCTTTACTCTCGGAAATAAAATGGATCTGAAAAGAGCGAAAAATCGCTTAAAAATGAGGGAACGGGTGGATTTTCAGATTTTTAAAATAGCGCATACTATTTTCTATATTTCTATACATATTTATGGAATATTTCAAGCGGATCGTACAAATGGTGTAGATATTATTAGGCTTTTCAGTGCTTAATTTCGTAATCTTTTTGCAGTAATGGTGGAAATGAGTTTTATCTTGAGTCAGGGATCAGCGTAACTATATAGTAGGATGATACGCTTTAAAGAATAACTTCCCATAGAACGCAATGTATTGGGAATATTTTGAGTGCTCCTGTAAAAAAACTATAAATGCTACAAATACCATTTTCAATAGGGTACATGGTACAGTAGATAAGAGTAAAATATATAAATTTCGTAGAAATCGATGCATATTTACGGAAATTAGAGCACGGACGAACATTTTATTTTGGCGTAAAATGGGCGTAATTCTAACTCATATTTGTCAATTTCAAGCGATTCTAGATACTTGGAAACGCTTTGTTGCAAAGAAATGAATGATTTTATGCCAAATCTGGCAACCATTCGGTTTATTTTTTCAGTTTTTTATTTATATCTTCTAAAATAATTCGATTTTCGAAATTTAAATCAGCTTAGCAGGTTCCTCGGAATTTTTCGAATCTGTGGGCACCTTAGTGGAAACTCAAATCCCTACGGTTTAGGAGGAGATAGGTCCATAAGCTTTGACAGCGGCCTTTACTTTTTTTTAGAATAGAGAGAAACAAAGAATTCAAATAAATTTCAGTTTTGGAACAAAATTCTTTTAGTAAAATAGCAGCTGCAGATTATTTTACAGTGGACATATGCGCGGGATGCATTCAAGGAATCCTCGTTTATGAGAAAATTTTGCATTGTGGTATAGGGTTTATGTATGCATGGGTGCCCTTACCCAGTGGTGTAGCAAGGGGGTAGTTTGGAGGGAGGGGTCAGAACCCCCCTAAAATTTTCAAAAAGGATCTTATTTTTGGCAATGAGAACCGTACCCACAAAATAGGAGTGGCTCTATATATTTCATCTTTTTATTTTTAGTTAAAAATTTTAGAGATATTTTATACATAACTTAAAGAAATGAAATGAAAAAGTAACACGCTGAAAAGGATAAAGGCTAAAACATACGACTAGTAATAAAGGATACACGCAATCATTAGCAAGCGTTTTAATTAGGCATGTCTGGATGGGATATCCCATCCAGACAACTGTCAGAACATGTAGTAATTCATATCAATGAAAAGAGGCCAATACGCCTAAGGAAGCAGAACATGTTTTTATGTGGAGTTCCACCCAAAATTTCATCAAGTACGGGATAAGAACAGTTAAAATAAGTCTGGTTAAAAGGATTAAAAGCTTTAGAATTGGTTAAAACATGACGGATGGTGAGATGAGTATTGCAATGAGAACAGTGTGGTCCAGTTTCCCCAAAAAGCAGATGCTTATGGATGAGTCTCGTATGACCTATGCGTAGACGTGTCAAAATGGCATCAAACTTGCGGCACGGATAAGATGACCAGTGAGTGATAGATGTTCGTATAGTTTGCAGTTTATTGTCAATATCGCAATTCCATTTATTAATCAATCCAATTGTCTTTCATTAAGGTAGAGATGCCGAGTTTGATGTCCTCGAAAGGTATGTCGCCGGTGAAGGACATCGAAGCTTGCCTAGCAACCGCATCTGCTCTTTCATTACCTGGAATTCCTACATGACTAGGTACCCAACCTAACAGGATTCTGAAACCACGATCAGTGAGTGGATCGTACTCACGTAGGAATTTTTTCACATAGCCATGTTTGACTGAGCCTGACTTAAAGACATTCCAGTACACTTAATGAGACTATAAATGATAAAATGTTTTCTTCCGATTTCTGATGCATACAAGAAGCTTTCATTGATAGCTAAAAGTTCTGCAGTGAAAATGGAACAGAAGGATGGGAGAGTGTAACTGCGAGAGTAAAGACCACTGATGTACGCAAAGCCTTCGTGATTCCCAAATTTTGAGCCGTCCTTGAAAAGTTCTTGATAGCTCTGGTAATTGTCTTTGTGGTTATAAAAGAGCTGTTGAGAAATTTCAGGGTTGGTGCTTTTCTTTTGCAAAGCGTCTGAAAGGCTGCAAAAACGAAATGTGCAAGGTATTCCAGGGTGGAGTTTCAAAAGGAGACCAGGGAGAAACAACAGTGTTCGATAATTGGGTACCGGGTAGACTTCTACAAATCCTGAGACCAAATGGAGGAGTACAGAAAGGGTCATTTGGATAAAGACGATCCAGATGATTATCTAAAAAGGAATTTCTGAGAGGATGTGAAGGATATGAGAGAATGTAAAAATAAGTGTTGATTGACAGTTTATGACGAGTATGAATGAGGGATGGTTCATGACAAGTGATCTAAAGGTTTTGTATGGGAGAAGTTCTAAATTCTACCGAACAAATGCGTAGTGCTGTGTGATGCACATGTCAAATGCGAGAATACATGCGAGAAAAATTCACCATAATTCGATTAACAGTGGTTAAGCTTAGAAAAAGGTTTGAAATTGATGCCCTGTTGTTATTGGTCGCTAGAGAGTCCTCTAATCTATTACTAAGAATCTGCCTTAGTAATGGATTATCGAATATTTTGTTATCGAATATTTCCACAGGTCAAAAGCAATTTCTATTCCATTTCTTTTTTACAATAGTAAAAGGCCCCTATAGATAGGGGAAATGCACCCCCTCGCTTTGGAAAAACATATTAGCTTAAAAATGTATGCACTACGTTAAGTGGTTTAACACAAATATGGTATATTTCTGCGGCAGGATCCCTAATTTGGCCCCTCCCTACAGACAATGTAATGAGCGTCCATGTATATACGATTTTTCGAAAGGCATACGCAATAATTTTAGACACTTATAAGAACCCGTCAAGCTGTTAAACTGCTCCTAACTACATGTTAACGTTTCCCACATAAAGTGAAGAATAAATGAATGTCGGAGCTTCTCACTATGGGTGGAAAACCTCGGATTGAGGAACAGGAGTAATATCCATTCGCGTAAAATAGAGAAGGCCACTGTATTAGAAGAATATCGACATACTTATGCATAAAAATGTATGCATATAATCTTACATAAACATATTAGCAACGGCAGGTAACTGTACTATAAGATGCCAGTATCTGTTTACCACTTATGCATCCATCACCTGTACTTTATGACAACTCATAATCACATAAATCCTTCCATATCATGGAACAAAAAACAAAAATTCCTTCGATCCCATTTCTTGTCGACACTAATGGATGTCTGAGCAATTACCTCTACGTGAATGGGCTGTTATTTAAATGACATATCTTTCCCAGTTTGAAAAGAACGAATATTTCTTTTAAAAAATGGTTTGTCAAAGCATTTATTTTAACGACGGCTGATAGAAATGCTAATAACAATGCTTTAAAACTGATATGTCCTATAATTTTTTTCCCCTTTCAAAGATTTCCCTGACAAAGTGATACAAAGTTTGGACGTTTCATTCATTTTGTCTTCATTTCATATTCCTGGGCTTTTTTTCCAGGGAAATGCATTTGAAAATAACGTATTGATTGGAAATGTTTGTACAAGGTACTTAAAATTGAAATGATTTCTTTTGAATGTTACTAAATTCTGAACAATCCATAAGTATTTGCGTGTGTAAACACGGCCGTATCTAGTTTTGGGAGTGGGGTACATTATAACACATTTGATAATAAATTTTACTAGAAATATTTTATAAGACATTTCAACTGCAGCACAATTTTTTAATCTTCTTTGTAATTTAATGCACAGTAAGGAAATTTACTACAGAGTTTACAAAATTAATATAAATTATTTAATTAATATAAAAATCTTCAAAATACATATGGAATTTAAAAATATTTTTTACCGTATACTGTTTTGACGTTTCTTACTCTTTTGAAGAAAATATAACATTTAAACACATTAAACTTACATAAAAACTTCTTAAAAAGTATAAGCCCGTTGTGGTGGCAATTACAACGGGTGCTAGAAAAAACATTGGCCCCCCAAAGCACGTGCACAGGCATTGCATTGAAAAGCACGTGCACAGGCAATGCATTTGATCTTCCTCCATCTAAAATAAATAATTTCGTATTCAATTTTTATTATAGACCCAAATCGAATTTCATGCACTTCTGGAAACGAGCGGAAACTTTTCGCATTCGACCCATTTCGTTTTGTGTAGCTCCTTTTATATCAATTCTTCAGGCATACGATTATTTTCATGAAGGGAAATTAAACTATGTTATTTGAAATACATTTAAACGAACTGACTTCCCTTCAAAGCTTGATGACCGTGACTTCTAATAGGACGTCATCGTCATTTGCAGAACCAAACATTGTTCACTCAAATAATTAACTCTCGGAAATAAAATGGAGCTGTAAATAGCAAAATAGGGATGGGTGTGGATTTTCAAATTTTAAAGTAGAACAGATTTTTTTACATAATTACGAAATATTTTCAGCGTACCGTTATGGTTACAGTGTGAACAGTGATCAGTGTAACTATATAGAAGGATTTTCTAAAATAACACACATAAAATAAAGATACGATCGTTTTTGATGATACAAAAGGTCTATACCCTTCTTCTGCCTCAAAAAGCTCCACATCTGAAAGAGGCCTGAAACTTATTATGTAAGTATTACATTAAGACAAACCTACCACAGGGGTATGTGCTTAGGGGTGGGTGGGAGTCGGGTGAAGGAATTTTTAAGGGGTATGTAACGCGTATTCAAGTTAAATCTGGAGAGAACCGACCAGAACACGACCCAGAACACGATACGGCTAGCTAATAGAAGCGACCATAGGCGACAAAATAAATCGCCAGGATAGTTATCAAATGAAAATTCTTCTTTTAAGTAATGTAAATAAGTTTTTCTGATTTTTTATATAATTCTGATTTTTATATGATTTTTTCTATAATTTATTTAGTTATATAAATAAATAAATTGTGTCGTTGATTTAATTCCTTATCATGCGCTAAACATGGCATCGATATATATATATATATATATACATTTATATATATCGCTAAATTGACAGCTGTATCGTGTTCTGCTATATAAACTTGTAAACAGAAGTTCAGACATAAAAAGAAATAAACTTGAACACTTAACTGTTATAATATTGATTTTATTGGTTTTTATTTTTAATAAGCAGCTGTTGAACAATGTTCAGAATGAACATTTGATTTTTTTCGGTAACAAAAACCTGAGTCTGGATAAAATGTTCGGTTATTGAAAAAGACTCAAAAAGCACTAGAAAGGAAGCAGCCTAATGGAAGACTTGAACAGCTCACGACGTAAAAACTCATTACCAAGTGATTGAATAGAAACATTGAGATGAGATGATTCTTCCGGCAGACGATTATGAATTGCTCGTGAAGACATGTTCTGTGTCTTCTTACACACTGTCAATTATTAGAAAAACGATGATTATAGAGATTTGAAGAGCTTTCCGGCACTGCATCTATAGATATTTCTAAGAATACATTTGAATAGAGGATAGATGGTCAGAGAAATGCTCCAGGGGTAAAGCTGAAGTTCAATTGCTTCTAATCAGTTCATAAGGAAAAAATCATTCTTGTAGACTGAGGTAGAAGTGGTTGAAAATTGAAGATATTCCTTACCTGGGTTTGAAGACATGGTAGGTTCTGGCTCATCCTTCAAACGACCGTGGATTGCTTGATGAAAAATTTCTACGACTTGTAGCAACTTGGTGCTGCTTACAGTTGACTTGCAGTAGCACGCATTAGGCATCCCCGAGATCGGATGAGCTTGTCAACACTGGAAATAGATACTTGTACAAACATAATCGCATTAAAACGGAATGAGCGATGGAATATTTATAAAGCTTAAATTTCATCTCTTTGAAGTAAAAATCATTCGTTGAGGCACTAGAGAGCAAGTTGTCTACAAGGAAGCCTTGAAGTGCTTCAACAATTTATGACGTAAACACTATAGTGATTGACGTAACGTTGACGTACTGACGACTGACATAAGGAATAGAAACGTTGAAATGAGAAGAGATAGTTCTTCCCGCAAACTATTATGAATTGCTCGTGAAATGTTCGTTGCCTACTAACAGCTTGATTCAGTTATTAGATAAACAATGACTCTATACACTTGAATAGGTTTCCGGCCTAAGAACATATTTCAATTGAGACTAGATCGTCAGAGAAATAATCCATGGATAAAACTGTGGTCCAATCACTTTTAACCTGCTAAGGTTACTGAAATCCTTCTCAACCCCTTAACCTTCGCTCCCGTCAAAATCACGGGCTAAGATTTCTCCCCCTGTTTCTCGGGCCCGTCAAATTTCCGGGCAATACTGTTCAAAAAAATGCGCCTGAAAGATAAGAGCGCTCCAATTCTGATGCACGGATTTTTTTGTATAATTTTACACAACAGATGACAATACCAGAGTATTTTTAACTTAATTCGGAGATAGTTTATTTTTAAATACATGGTAGCGGTACTCAAACACACGTGTATTTGTGATATGCATTATGCAATCTTAGCTTACTTTTTTTTTTCTTTAATTTATGTTCAAAGAAAATTTTAGAAATGTTTACTTATTTTAAGTCGTAAGTTTAATAAAACTTTCTAGTGTTTAAAACATATATTTTTAATGATTCCCTTCTTACTACAAAACACACATTCAGTCACAATGACCCTGAATGTTGGCTTTTCCTAAAAATTATTTTTTTTTCTCTAGTGCTTAAAATGTCCAAAACCTTAAAATGAATAAATATACTATATATGCACTTGTTTTATACAATTTTCTGGAATAAAAGAAATAAGCACTTTTATGACCGTTTTCTTGAAAATAATACGACGGTTAAGGGGTTAAATCCTCAGTAGAGAAGTTGAGAATTGAAGCCGTGTTTCAACTTGATATTGAAAACGGTGCGTCGGAAGGCGACGGACTTTCAAATCTCAGTTATATTTCGATGGTTTTTATTGTCAGATGGGTGGTGCACTTTGATGGGTCTTTGGTTTTTGATTGAATAAGACACATTACATGCAGCTGCTATTGTGTTTTGGTGGTGAACTAGTGTGACTATTGAGGAGGATGTCTGATGTCTGCCAAGTAGATTTAATTTGCGATGTATGGTGCGTTGTTAGGTGGTGCAGTATGTGTGACTATTGCGAAATAAAATGAGTTCTGAATCTTTAAATTGGTGAGGTATGGGCAGTTGAGGTGATTATGGATTTTTTCGGATGCAGCAGAGGCGGGAGAAAAATTTGCGGATACGTCGGGATTTCTTTTTATGGTATGTAATATTCGAAAAGTAGTTAAATGGGGGGACGGGTGATGAAAATTGGGGAGAATAGGGTGGTGTTGAGTCTGATGAAACTGAGATATCGGGTGTAACTGATGAGGTGTCTGTCCAAGGTGGCGGTGTGACTGTTGTGTACCAAACGTATCCTGAAAGAACGGGTGACGATGTGGCTGGTGAAATGAGATGTGTTGTACAGATTGTGAATTTACTGAAAGATGTATGGGCTGTTGTGTAGGATGAGGTCGAATGTGTGTCACTATTGTCTGTGGTGGGTGTTGCACTTACTACTGGGGACTCCTCCTCGTTCACCACAGCAGGCCCACGCTAGACGGCAGCAGGGGGCCGAACGAAAACAAAACGCACGAAAAACTTTCGCACAGAAATAAAGTACAAGAAAAGCACCAAACATAAGCAGGAACGCCATAGTTTGACAAATGTCTAACAAAGACTGAAATAATACGCTGAAGTTTAGTGACTTTGCATTGTTGTGAACAGTGATGGAATTTGAAACATGCTGAGTGATTGTTGTCTTGCTTTAATCTCCTTTGAAGTAACATTAACGAAATAATGTAACGGAATGGTAAGAAAAAGACGACAACAATGTTTTGCAAATATTAAACGAATGCCGTTTCCCTCTTTTTCGCTGCAGCATTTAAAAATCAGTATTTGTTTATATAAAAAAAAATAAATAAATAAAATTGTTTTTCGAACCATTACACTGCCATTAACAATTTTTGCGTAATTCTGGTTATTACGGTACTTTGAAATGTAGCGTCCACTGAGTTTGCTTGGCAACATCAGGATTGTGCCAAGATCGAAGCTGCGTTTTAGAACTACAAATGCCTGTAGGAATCCAAAAATTTTTGAAAGATTTCCTCACCAGCATCAAGGCGATACATCTCGGTTGTTTGGCAAATGAATTTTAGCGGGCCGCTATAATCCACGAGTACCGTTCTGTTACTTTTTGTGATGCATGGAGGATATAATAGGGAAAATTCAAAATTTTGTTTGTCACTGTTCCTGTTTTTTTTTCTTTTGATGCTACGTGAAATTACAGGACAATCAGCGAGAAATATGTTTTTTAATTGAATGAAGGCAAACTTACTGTAGGGCTATCTGCCTAAGGAAGGATGCTATGGCCAAAGGACTAAGATTTTCTAACGCATATTTAAGATGTATTTTGAGAAAACCACCCAAAACTAAGCAGTTGTATAGACGAACAGGAGACCTTCACACTTCAGCCATCTATTATGTTTAGTGTCTTTATCGACACTAAACATAATGGATGGCTGGGACCTTTATAGTGGGGACCTTTATTTTATTAATTAATTTTGTTTTGCTAGTTCTAAAAAATTATTATCTTCCACAAACACATGCAAAAAAATTTCCATTTCAATTTCTTTGAATTTCGTAATCCTTTTACAAGTTTCCGATCTGTAAAAATGAAGTAATAAAAATACGTTCCTGAAACTACTTCAAAGAAACAAAATTATCTGAAAAATAGTTAATGTTTTTATTTCACCTTCTTGCAAAAATATACCGTTTTACCAGATTAAATTTTTTCTGCACAGCACACCGCCTGAAAACAAAAGGAAGTAATGGACGCCGGCGCTTTATCATCAAGTTGTGATAACGAGTTCTGCTTTAAAGTGATTTATCAGTTAAAGTGTCATAAAAAAGAGCTACTTTCAATATAAATGATTCTCAAAACTATTAAATTTCTTAACGGCTAAGTGTTTTCCTATAATTAGAAGAGGATATCTCTCATCCCTTTTAACTCAGTTCCTTCCTTGGAATAAACTCATCAAAATTCCAATATATTTCAGCGTTTCTTATGCTGTTTAAGATAGGTATCAATGGTGAAAAAACGTTTAAAAAATTCCTGTTATTCAGTAAATGTTTATGAAAGGACGAAGCTAGACGAGAGCTATCTGAATAAGAGGGGATGCCTTGGACGGGGGATTTTAAAGGGTTCTAACGCGTATACTCGTTACATCTGGAGAAAACCGCCCGAAACTCCAGATCGTTGGATCGATGATTGTGCAAGATGCCATACCCTAGACATGCATGCTTCGAACTACTCCCAAAGAGGCCTGTAAAAGCATTAAATATAAACACTTATTTAAATTACTGTTATAATGTTATATTGAATTCGCAGGATGATCTGCTTAACTAGGCTGCTGTTTCAACTCTTAAGCGTATTCATTAGCGTTGCATATGTCGTCATTTATTTATTAGCTTTTTATGCTTCTGCACATTTATACAAGGTGGCGCATTCAGGTCTAAAGTAGTAGGTGTTCTCTGAATGCAAGAAAAATAAATATACATGTAATCATGAGACATATATTTATTCTGAATTAAACTAAGACTTATACTTTTATGAAATTTCTGTCGTCCTCATTTGAAATGGCCCTTACGTATAATGAAATTATCAAGAAATCATTTCAGTAAATCTTCGAGGTCTTGATGTCTCAAAAACAAACATTCTTAAATTATAAATTGAAAAATTAGATAATCCAGAAAATAGACTAGTCCCAAGAAAGTGTTTAAATGCCTGTATAGCACATATAATGTAACTATTAATGTAGGTGAAAATATCACAATTAACTAGAAATTTAAAACATCAAGGCTATCAACTACAAAAAAATACAGTGTTTTCATCATAGAATTACTTATGAAACATGGCTGAAAATGTTTAACTGACTTTATGCACATGTATTTCTGTTATAGGGTTATTCGATTAACTAGACATGAAAAAATTTCGAGAACACACGAAAAATAATTTTGAAAACTAGCACTTACTCTACACGGAACACCTTGAACGCTGTTCTCGGGGTAGTCATGCCCGAAGTTGCGCTGTTGTCAAAGTGCTTTCCTGGAGCACCTAGTTGACAATATTCTTCATAGAGCCTTGAAAGAAAATGAGGCAGGGGTCGTGATAGCCCTTCACATGAGTTTGATATGCGGCACGTCGCACAAAAGTTCAGCAACCATACTTTCGAAGAGCTCCTGCAGAATGGATGGCCGGAGTTTGAACAGTACATGGAAGAATTTCTTATCTTGAATATCTCAAGTAGCTTGAACGAAAATGTGAATAAGGAATCTTTCGGCAATTTTCAAAATGCCCTGGTAGTTTTCCTTTAGCAGGTAGAACAAAATTTCATCATTCAAGTAGCAGAATACATTAAGATTGAGTGGCCAGAGATTGATCGAATTACACAAGAATTTCCTGGCTTGTATGTCTCAAGAAGCTTCAATAAAAACGGGAACAAGTAATTTTTCGGCAATTTTCGAAATGTCCCGGTAGTTGTTTTTTTAGCAAAAAGTTCAAAATTTCATCATTCAAGTCATAGAATGCATTCAGAATCAGTTGTCAGATATTGATCAGGCTACAGGAATTTCATGACTAAGATCTTTCAATCAGTTTCAACGAGAGTGGGTACTGGAACTATCTAGGCATCTTTTAGAATACTACCGTGGCTCTTCTTCAGAAGAGAGTAAGTTGTTAAAAATTTTAAGGAGTATAGCAAAATGCGTAGCCCGAGTTTGATCAGAATACAAGAACTAATTGACTGATTCAAGTAGCTTTAAAGAGGGTGGAGAGAGGGAATCTTTCAGAAATATTCGGGATATCCCATTAGCTGTTTTATTGTCAGAATACATGCTGTAGAAGAGTATCTTAAGATAGAGTGGCCGAAGTTTTATCAGCACACGATTTTTTGGTCAAGATGCTAGAAGCAGCTTCGACGAGAGCGGGGTGAGGAAATACCTTGCAGTCTTGGGAATACCACAGCAGCTGTTCTTCAATAGGTAGTACGAAAGTTGCTCAAAATGTTTAGGAGTACTGTGGAATGCGTGCCGAAAGTTCGATCAGAATACAAGAGCTGTTTCATTTGATTCAAACAACTTCAACGAGGGCGGGGAGAAGGCATTTTTCAGCAGTACTCCGAATTCTGTTAACTCTTCTTTTGCATATATTTCAAAATTCAAAATACAACCTGTATAAAAAGTAATTGGAAAATGAAGGGGCGAATTTTTATCAAATGAAATTTTTGACTCCGAGTTACATCAAACACCAAGGAAAGTAGTGAGAGGGACTTGAGAGACAGAAAGAGATCATTCCCCTACATGTTCTTTCCCTTTAATATTCACCATTATGCAGAGTTATTTTTCAAAGTTGGAATGACCTACGATCTATATTTTCTTTACTGAGAGAGAAGTTCGAAGTTGACACTGTTTACAAACATTATTTCCGTTTATTAAGCTTACGATCATCGACTGATTTTGCTTCAGTAGTAATAGTTGTTATACATAGAACATGTATTTTTGGCCTGGTGTGCTTGGTTTAAAGAACCCGTTTATACAGGTTCTTTAAACCAAGTAGTGAGCCATGAGTTATAATTCTCATCAAGCCAAGTGGACAACACAGTGAAACTTTTCACTAGCATATAGAAGGAAATTAGAAACAACGTGAGTGGTAATCGAACCCACAACTATACGCTTTGACGATTGGTGGTGAGTTGGACAGGCCCCTTAACCCATTTATGCCTAGTGTCCCTTTTTTCGGACGGCATTTTCGCTATTAGTTGAAAACGTTATTTATTTTTTCTAGCCTTTATTCATGAATATTGAGCCTCAAATCTACAAAATATTTTAACATGACCAAGTAATATGTTGATATTTCGATTTTTATGCATGATGATTTTAAAAGAAATCATCCCTTGTTCAAGAAGTTGACATCAGAAATTTATCTATTATTTCTGTTATCAGTAAAAATCGAAGAAAGTCGCAAAAAAATCCAGGCACAAATGGGTTAACCTCGAATCCACCGCTCCCAGGCCAGCGGGTCCTTGAATACAAGCACAGCCTGGAAATAGTTCCAAACAAAACAACAAGAAATCACTTAAACTCGTGTTACAAAGAGCTCGTTTACATGCGCAAAAAATGCGGGCTAAATGCCGGAACTTTCGCTCCTATCCTTACGTATATAAAATAGAGCGGGGGTAGAAGAATTCCCAGTCCAATGAAGGTGAATGCAGGGATGACATCGCTTTCCCTCCCATGATGCATTGCACATTTCGCCCTATACTCTGCTTTTAGCTGGGATTTTTCATTTTCCCATGTAAACAGGCCTGAAAAAGCTCTTTGGCTGTTACATTGCCAGTTATATGAGAATTGCAATTAGATTTTCTTTTCTTTTCTTTTTTTTTACTTTGGTATGCAATTGTTTTTGTATGTATCCTAAGACTTTTCTTGAAACAGTACTAATATTTAAGTCATTAACGCCCAGATATCTATATTTAGACGGTCGCAAAATGTGGAAGTCGAAAAAAATGTTTAAGTATTCATTTATTTTCCTATTTTAATTTCTCGAATGATAAATCCGATTTCCACAAAATACTCAGCTGTAAAAGCCAAATCTGAAACTTTCAATGTTTTACCAATGTTTTAGAAAAAGAAATACATTCATGATATCCTACAAATATCGGAAATTTATTTATCACGTCTGGCATAAACATAAATTGGAAAATCTGCTGCAAACAATCGGGTATTAATGGGTTGCCTAATCGCACTCAGTTTTGTATACGAACGCTCTAGTTTAAAAGCTGAATGCACTCAGTTTCCTTTACGAACGCCTTAGATGAAAACTCATGGCACGAGTGTGACTCGTTTGGCGTTTACGAATGCAGCCTATGTTATCTACACCCTCTCAAAAAAGTGTTGTAGAAAATGTGAAATATCCTGAGTTGATTTCGTTCAATAAACTTATTTCTCATAAACTATGAATTGGTTATGCGTGATTACAATTTACGATTATAACATTTTTTTATATTTCTGTCGAGAGTGTTGTGTGCATTTCTAAATCTCATTAACCCTTAAATGCATGAATTTGAAACATGTTCGCTGCCGATCCATAGATTTAGGAATACCTAGATTGCTCATCCAATGTTCCTAATCGAGTGCTTTTTTTTTTACCAAAAACGCACGCTATTTCTGCCACTATCATGGCTGCCGTCGATGGAAAATATTTCGATACGAGTACTTTTTAAAATACAGATCGTTCGAAAATAATTGAAAATACCACTTTAATTTAAGTTATATCCATTCTGCGCATGCGCATGCCACTATCATGGCTACCATTTGGAGGCAACAAGTTTTATCTCGTTATGCTCAATCTAGAGATTCCTATATCTATGTGCCGATCATGTTATAATCACGAGTGTAAGCTAAATTTCCTATGTCTATTTTTTCAATAACTCATTATTCTTTCCAAGAGCACACAGTTTGAAAGAAATGTCTAATATTTTCATTGTTCATAACACGAAACATTTATTATCAAAAACCATATTTTATATGTAAGTTCGACATAAAAAATTTGGCTCGTACTCTAATCCGGCAGTGAATGTGTTTTAACCCATTTATGCCTAGCGTCCCTTTTTTGGGACGGCATTTTCGCTATCAGTCGAAAACGTTATTTATTTTTCCTAGCCTTTATTCGCAAGTATTGAACCCCAATTCCATAAAATATTTTAATATGGCCAAATAGGATGTTGACATTTCAATTTTTATACATAATGATTTTAAATGAAAGAATCCCTTGTTCAAAAAGTTGACATCAGAAATTTATCAATTACTGCTGGTGTTAGCAAAAATCGAAGAAAGTCGCAAAAATATCCAGGCACGAATGGGTTAAACATGCGATGTAAATATCCACCGTTATGTAATTAACCGTTTCACTGCTATCCATCAAAATCCTCATAAACCCTCCAGTAAAAGTATTCGAGCAAGAGAGAAATTTCCTATTTTAGATTTGTGAAAAATAATCGAGTTTTTGAAAAACGCACAACTTAATAGAAATACGGAATGTCCTATTTATGCATAGCCTAACTCATGTTCTATGATAAATAATTTTAAATATACGAAATCAACGTAGGAAATTTCTCTCTTGCTCGAATGCTTCTTTTGGAGGGTGTATATTCCAAAAGCGCAATATCGCTGCATAACAGTCAAATGGTTAAGGGTTATTCCTTCATACAGCTAATATTGTAAATTTCGCTTATGCTTGAATACTTAGTTGAGAGGAAACATACATTTTTCTTTACCTTATAAATTTGCACACTGCCTTTCCCGCAGCAAAAATTAAAATATTTCCCAGGAAATTTATAGGCTTAATGTATCTAAATAACACAAGAATTTTACAGAATAAATAGCAGAAATGCTTACGTATTTACAGCATATCGAACGAATGGAGACATACATTATAAGTCATTTCAAGAAGCGATTCGCAAAAAGAAAAAAAAAATTAGAAATAAGTCTATCTACTTGTAAAGCACTGACGTTAGCATAGTTTGTCTTTCGCAATTCTGCAAAAAAGTGTGACGATTTCTATATGTATATATATATATATATATGTAATGTATAAAAAGGTAATTTGGGTTTTACTAGTTTGGGTATTGTTCAAGCGTGTACTTTCACTGTAAGTTTTGCTTTCCTGTCATACCTGCCACGCGCGCTCTGGAGCTATGTTTTATTTATTTTGTTAGTTGTCAGTAATCAGGACGTCGATTCTGAGTTCTTTAGAGTGTACACGTGTCCCCACGCCTTTGTAGCCCCGGATGCGGGTCATGTTGGTAAATGTGTGTGGTTCGATCAGAGATAAGAGGGAGGCGGAGTTATGTCATACCAGCCCACGTGGTATGATGAGCGTAAATACTCCCGCACATCGAAAATCGAGAGACTTCTGCCACTGGAACTGCTTAATGAGTCCACGCTGATTTTTGTACCCGTCTCCCCTCTCTTCTTCTCACCCTATTCTGTAACTTAAAGATAATGTTTAATAAACCGTTTTACCTGCCTTAACCCTGGAACTTTACTGAAATATCTGACGTCTCATATATATATATATATATATATACATACAGAATTTATAGTGCTCATGTAGGGTGTCAGAAACGATGCCATTCGAGCTTAAAATGTTTCGTGATTTATGAGAAGTTAGTGTAACGATGGGAAATAAAAAGAGGCAATCTGTAAAGAAATGAGACTTAGTTTCTGAATGTTTCAGAAATAAATAATTTTACGATGTAGATAATTCTCCAAATGGCGCATAATAAACCCGATTTTAAACGTTATTTTTTTCCTTAAAATGATGACATTTTTGCTATAAAAGTCTTTTGATTCAAAAAAGTGTATATAAATGATATTCAAAACATTAGAGATATGCAGCTATGTCAGTGTATATATATATATATATATTTTTTTTTAACCTAAGTCGTCTTATGTGAGACTAAATACATTTATCATGCAAGATCTATTGATTATGAAACACTTTTCAACAAGAATAATTTAAGTCAAAATTAGAAAAAAACGAATGAATAATCAGAACATTCGCAAGAAATTAGAGTTAACCCTTTGCGTACCGTGCAACCACTAGGGGATAAATTAACGTCATGTGAATGCATGGCTTATTTAGGTGTACAAGCACCGAAACCAGCACAGGCAACATTAAACGGTAGATCTTCATTTATTGGGATTCTAAACGCCAGCCCGAAAAACTGGTTTTTCATGTAATCTTCATATACACATGCTGATTTGGAAGGGGCAAAATACAATAACAAATGAAGGATTTCCTAAAAAAGTGGTATTTCCCTCCTATGGAATTGGGAGTTACATGAATTATCTTGTAGAAAAAAACAAAAATCTTTCGTTTCATACCAAAAGAATGTAGCTCTGATTTCACCAGTCATTCGGTTAATCATTGAACTTATATTTATAACAGTGTCACTTGAACTCATGAGCTAATAAGATAGATATAAGAGTTAAAAACGTTCTATGCACATCTAACCGTGATACATACTGCAAGAAAAACACATTTGAAATACATTTCTTTATACAAATACCTCGAAATCTTTCTCGCCATCGTAATAGTTCCCTGCTCGACACAATTTATTCAGTGTAATATAATTCGACAACTTAACGAGATTCTCTAAATCATAAAAGGCCGTGAAAGTGTCTGTAATAAGGAGAAAACATCACTTCATTACGGAAATGAATTTTCAAGATAGTAAACCTACAAATATTTATTTACATAACATTATTAAAAGCCGCTGTAACCATACTTTAGGAGAAAGGTCCAAGTTCTATGTTAAGAGTCGAAATTTGTGTTTCTTTGCATGTTTGTAAAGTGAGCTCATTGCAGGAACTGCCAGTCCTTCTTTCTGCATTAGACCGTTTACTAAGGGAGGATATAGGATGCACTACAGGGTGTCTCAAAACACCTGAAATATTAATCCTTAAATATTGAGGAATATTTAAGGACTCGTTATAGACTTATACAGGGTGTCCGAAAAACACACACTTTCGTTTTTATTCCTCAAATAAAGATTGCAGATATTTATATATTTATAAATGATTTACAAATTTGCATAAAAACTGCACAGGATTTTATCGTGAAGGAGTAAAAGGTAAAATCATACAAGCCAGTGCGCACCCCATGTAAACACGGCGACAGTCCCTGGAGCTTGGCGACCGCCAAGCTCCAGCGTCCAGTGGACCGTTTTTAACTAAAAAAATCTCAGTGGATTCAGCAACCTAGTTGTACAGCTATGTAAACTACGCAACCAGTGGACCGTTTTTAACTAAAAAAACAACAGTGAATTAAGCAACCTAGTTGTACAGCTAATGTAAACTGGGCAAACACTGGCCCGTTTTCAACTCAAAAAAACATCGGTGAATTCAGCAACCTAGTTGTACACCTCTTATAAAGTCAGTATGATTAGAATAGCACGTAAATAGCACTTACGAATCATCGAATATCAATCACACATCGAATATCAATTTAAAATTCACATTAAAAAACTTAAACATTGCAAAAATTCACATTAAAAACCTAAAACATTGCAAAAATTCGTTAAAAAAAGAGCACTTACCTTTATTTTTTTTTTAAATAACCGCTCAGAAATGTCCCCAATGCCCACCGGCTTATAACGTAATACCAGCATGCTTTCTTTTATTTAGCTTTATATTCACACCCTATTTCTATCAAACGCACACAAAAGAATGCTCCTTTTCCTTTCAAAACATAAAAAAAAAAACTCCATATTCCACACATCCATACTGACGACGAAATTCCCCGAGACGCTTACTACCCTACGATAAAGAGTCCGTAAAACAGAATCAAAACCACAAGGAAAATCAAACATTATCCACTCTATCACCAGCCACAAACAAACAACTATCGTCATTCAATTAGCACTGAATGAAAATCCCATACTTCAAAACACCCCGCGTTTCTCTTTGGTTGCCAGTCTAAACAATCACCAGCAGGGTACTTCACTCCATCTGAGCATCGCCCATGGCGGCGCCAGAGCCAACGCCAAATCAATTTGTAAACAATACATCAAAATGTAAACAGCACCGTATACGGAATATAGTCCGTGTAAAATATTCTCCATCACTTAACCCTTAAATGCCTGAAATTTTAAAAAATGTTTTTTGGCTTTCATTTCTGCATAATAGTTTCCGCCAATATTCATACACTGGTCGTAGCGGGTTACCAGCTTTTCTATACCTTCTTCGCACAAACTTCCAATGACGATAACCGCGACTCCAGAGCATTTTTCATTTCATCGTAGGATTCAAAGAGCTTGCCACCTAGCTCACGCTTCATATCCAGGAGATAGTGGTAGTCGGACGGCACCAAGCCCAGGCTGTACGGCGGGTGATCAAACTGCTTCCAAAGAAACTGTTGAATCATCGTTCGAGTGTCACCAGCAGTATGAGGCCGAGCATTGTCATGGAGCAACACAATTCCTTTACTGAGCATTCCTCTACATTTGCTTTGAATTGCACGCTGCAGTTTTCTTCGCCGTAGTCGTGGTTATCGCCATTGGCGGGAAGTTTCTACGTAGAAGGTATAGAAAAGCTGGCAACCCGCAACGACACGTATTTGAGTATTGGCGGAAACTATGTAGAAAAATAGTTTAAGGCATGCTCTTTCATATAAAAATAAAATTTGCTTAAACTTTTTTTTTTTTTGAAAACTGAACTTACTTTCCGAATACTCCTCGTATCACGCTCGCTGCGTGAATAGTATTCACGTGTATCGAGGAATAATGAAATATTTTCGCCTTCACAACATTGTAGCGACCAGCGCCATATTGGCTAAATTATCTTTAGCTTAAATCTCGCGAGTTTGTCCGATAAAAAATTATTTAAATTGGTCCAGCGGCTTCTATTTGTGTTCTAAAACCTTTATAAATAAATCAGTTTACGATTTCTCTCACTCGAGAAAGACGGAAGATATCGCTTCGAGGACTTATTTCTTTTATGCCGAACTTCGCGATAAATTACCAAAAATGCCAAACCTTTGGCGACTTTTCGCATTTAATCTGACAACATGATTTGCTCTTTCACCAGGTAGACAAAAATCTTTGTCCGAAATCAACAGTACTCAAGAGCTAAAAAATACGTGGAAGACACCATTTTTTCTGTCAACTACTCTTTATTAAGCTCCATTTTTATTAAACCTTGAAAAATATTTTTATGAATTTGTGTTCGTTGCATTTTAGTGGAAGATTTTTATGCTATCTTCATTTTCCTTCGATATATGAAGACAAATATGAAAATAACGCACTGGCCCCTCCCTACAGTTTGGAAAAACTCTAAAAAACCCTGAAAATGACTTATGTTTTTGTGTTCGCTACACTTTAAAGCAGGAATTTCATGGCTGTCTCTCTTTCCCTGTGAGATAGGATGGGAAATTTGAAACAACCTTTGACCCCCCTTATGCCCAATTTGTGCGAATTCTTAAAAATCCTGAAAATGATTTTAAGGCATTTGAGTTCACTATATTTTTAAGCAAGAATTTTAGGCTACCTCTTCTTCCTCTGATATATGAAGGGAAACGTGAAAAGAACGCCAAAGAATGGCCCCTTACGCTCGTATGGGTGCGAATACTAAAAACACCCTGAAAATGATTGTTAGGCATCTACATTCTAAAGCAAGAATTTTATGGCTATCTCATGCTTTATGGCATAATTTTGAGATATGATTTAAAATTCGGGAATAACGTTTTCGTTCCTATTCCCGTTTTGATTCGCATTCTAAAGAACCCTAAAAATGAATTTTAAGCATTTGTCTTCACGCACTATAATTTTAATCAAGAATTTTACGGCTATCTCTTCTTTACTCTGATATATGAAGAGAATGTTTTGAACGAATTTTAAAAATCCTACAAGTGATTTTTAGGTATTGCTGTTTAGGTAGTCGCATTTTAACCCATTTGTGCATGGATATTTTTGCGACTTTCTTCGATTTTTACTGATAACAGAAATAATAGATAAATTTCTGATGTCAACTTCTTGAGCAAGGGATGATTTCTTTTAAAATCATTATGCATAAAAATCGAAATATCAACATCCTACTGGGTCATGTTAAAATATTTTGTAGAGTTGAGGCTCAATACTCATGAATAAAGGCTAGGAAAAATAAATAACATTTTTGACTAATAGCGAAACTGCCGTCCCAAAAGAGGGACGCTAAGCATAAATGGGTTAAAGCAAGAATTTTACAGCTGTCCCTTTTTCTCCTTGAGATAGGAAGTGAAATTTGAAAAGAATGTTAAGGAACATTTTGGCCCCTTACGCCCGTTTGGGTGCGAATTCCAGAAACATCTTGAAAATGACTTTTAGGTATTTGTATTAGTTATATTTTAAAGCACGAATTTTGCGGCTATCTAATTCCCCCCTTGACATATGAAGGGCAACGTGAAAAGAACGTTTTGGACCGCCACTCCCGCCCGGGTATGCATTTAAAAAAATCGCTTCTTAAATAACGGCTCGGGCACGAAAGCTATAAGCTCCTAAAATTTCATGTCTGCATCTCCAGTAAATTTGGCTGGGCGATGAACGTCAGTCATTTAGTCATTCAGTCAGGACATCGTCTTTTATACATAAAGTTTCGGGACAAATTATTTGCAGAGTATGTGACTCTAAGCATTATTCGGTGAACTGTGATCACTAAAAAAATATGCCATGCGAATCCACCAGAATATTGTCATATAATAACTGCTAATAAAAATTGGTTATAGCAAATAAACTTTTTGCACGCAGCACATATTCGTATGCCAACGACGATAGAATAATTTGCGAACTAAAATAAAATGTGTATCCTTCATAATGTATAACAACTACCCAATCAGAGTTCAAAATTAATCACCTTTTTGTTTCGCTTTCCTTCTATAAAAAATATACCACTAATGACACCTCTAATTTGTTGATTAACCTGTGACATATGTTCTGTAATTTAAAAGAAATATGCATATTTCCCTTATTAAACTTGAAAAAAAATTACTAAGGTGTGAAGCGTAAAAATTAAGCTAATTCCTCTCAAAATTACTTAAAGAAAAAAAGCAGAAAAATTTCTGCTTGCGTACTGGATATAAAAAATATGAATAATTGCAAAGAAAAATTTCTCAAATGCATACGTAAAAACAGTTTTATTTAAATACTGAAGTTGTCTGTATTTTAAGTAAATCTTAATAACTCAGACTTTGCGTTATCTTTTTTTTTCCTCCTTAAAGGTCGATTTATTTATTTATTTATTTTTACACACTGCAATGAATTAAAATGCAACTTACTTTAGCTTTTCAGAATTTATAAGCAAAAAAAAGTTTGACAAGCACATTTCATCATAATTATAATTTCACTTGCAGCTTTTTTTAACTGCGTAAGTTCAAACATGGTACAAAATAAAAGAATCAGAATGTGTGAGGTCAAAAACGAACACATTTTTTACAGAAAGGACTTTACTAAAACTGATGGCTCACAATTCTATTTCGTTTCATGGGTGAAAGCCTCTGAAAAAGCTCATAGTTTATGAAACTTCATTAAGAATTTCTTCCAAAGTGATTATTAACAGGTACTTGAAGACAACGTTTCCGACCCACATTGCTATGTGATTCGGAACCGTTTTGGTCCCCTCTGCCACCCTTCACATTTGACATATAGTTCAGGACCACCTTGTATAAGTAGGAACATACGAAAATGTTCTGAATGTCAGAGTTAGTCCAACTGCAACTGATTTATTTTAATCTCAATTTGAAAGCTTGAATTGAATGTCACCCATAGCACGAACAATTCACAAACACTCAAAGTCATTTTCATAGTTTTCGAAAACTTGGGGAATTACGGGAATTCGCTCATAATGCAAGTTATTTACAATGTGCCTGACTAATGGAACCGGATCCTTTGCCGCTCACTGAATCGGATCACTTACGGAGACCTCCATCTCATTATCATTATTTCTGCAACGTTCGTCACTGAGTAACGCGCAAACGAGGTATGATTTTACATGCTGTAAACTGTTCGGAAAAGATTATGTTAATCTCGTAAGCGGTTGCGGATTGTAATTAGAACTGTACTGACGGAGACATGAAGTGGGTGTTTGTTTAGATTCTTCTACGTTAATTGTAATTTGTTTTTGAGAATTTATCTAGGTATATGACTGCTATATGATAGATCTTCATCTCTGTTGTCCTTTGCATATAAGTGCACTTTTGCTACAAAGATTAACGATTACGGAATAGCAAAATAGAATAACAAAGACAGCAGAAGAAGAAAGTGGAAACCATGGGTTAACGGTATTCGAACCCGAGACTTCAACGCTCGCAAGCGGGTGAGAGCGACAGGTGCGCAAATCGTCGCAGCTAACCTTGGAGAAGCAGCTAACAAGTCCAATTCTAATTTGTATACATTGAAAAAAAAATTAACAATCAAATATTAAAAATAAACATATTTATTATAACGCATACGTCTGTCATCTCGTTTAGTCAAATTTGGCGATCGTTCAAGACTTTGAACGACACTTTGAGGATAACAACGGAAAAGCGTTATCACTATAGATGCTATTTAGAGAGTCCCTGTAAAAGAACTTAAATCTTATTTCTATAGTTTAAAGGAAGAATGAGTAGTTGAAAATGTCTACACAGAGTGTCCCAAAAAGTTGCTGGCACGCTTTAATTCTTTATCTATTAGAAATAAGTGGGCAATGCAAACTGAAAAAAAAAAATGTTTAAAATAAGGTAGGAAAAAGACAACATTTGGAAAAACATTCTCACTTAAATTTTCAAAACGCTACACTTGTGAAATTTGTATACAACTCCATTGCAAAAAAAAAAAAAAATAAAAAAATATGTATACATATATATATATATATATATACAATTATTAAAAAGTGTTATATGCACTAATGAAGGGATGTTCAGAAATTTCAGCCTTTCATCATTTAGCATTTCAGAGATATATATAAACAAAGGTAATCGAGGGCTATATACGAATTTCAATGTAAACGCTTATTGCTAGAGTGGAAAAAGTATGTTTTCATTCGCGATTTCTACGACTCCTGAGATATAATAACCCGACGTGACTTTTATTCCCTTCGAGAGCCATTGAAAAGTGGTGTAAATCAGCATAGGTTTATCTTCATACCTCTGACACTTTTTAGGAGAAATCGTCAGATTTCTTACACCCACTTAGAGTACGCTACAAGTTTTACTAACTGGGAATACGCGATCTTTACTAGCTATTTAGGGTCGTATACAAATTTCAAAAGTGTTATTGTCTGAAAATTAATGAGAGGAAATTTTTTTTAACGTAGTGTTTTTCTCCAGCTTATGTTGAACATTTTTTCTTTACATTGCCCACTTATTTCTAACAGAGATACAGATTTAAAGCTCGTTACTAACTTTCTGAGAAATTATAATTTCAGTTATTTTCAGTGTTTTAACTTTATAATCCAAAACTAATATAACTTCTGAGATTTTTCTTCCTTTTGTAAATTTTCCGTAAAATTTTAAAAGCGCAAAATATAAGATTTTTGGAGGGCCTAAAGTCTGTGGGCCCTGGCTCTGCGTACTTCACTAAAATCAGTTCTGTTGCATTCAACCTTGTCCGGCAGTGGCCTAGTCACGAAGCTTCGTTCCCGTAAGAACACGGAAAGTGAAGCAGCACCCGTCTTGGCCTGTGCTTGGGAGGATCCAATCTTACATTTTATATTCATAATTGTATTGTTTAGGACTGCTGAAACTTATTTGAATGGATTAAACATTCTCTTAGGCATACAAACTATTGACGATCCAAACAGACGCATCCAGGAATGGCTTCCTGTAGCAATGAAGCCCAGAAATATTTGCTCTGAATATTTATGGACCATTCTTCATTTCTTGCGTCTAATTTTTAAGAGTTCCGCTCACGAATTTAAAAATTCATAAACATGAAAGGTGAATACAGCGGAGTTTATAGACACGAGAGGCCATTAAACTTTACGGCTTTTTAACGCTTTTTAATCAAAGGCTGATAACAGATGGGGAAGTCGATTATTCTTCAGTAAAATAAAATCGGTTTCGCTTAAACAGTTCATTTATAGATCCTAAACCGAGCCTAAGAGAATGTTCCGATAAAATATTTATCAACTGCGTGTTTTTATGGAGAGTAACTAAGGGACACTACATATTTACAGAAGAATGTTGATAAAGTAATTATAGTTGAGCTAAATTAATGCCTATAATCCTAACTGATTTTTTTTTAGTTCATTGAGCAACTGGAGGATAATAAAGGCCCTAGTACGAGTAAAGTAATTCTACGAGTAGTCACTGTATGACCATCCAAAAAAAAGTGCTAACACTCTTTAAATCTTATTACAGATAAGTGACCT
This sequence comes from Cheiracanthium punctorium, assembly GCA_038373885.1. Lineage (NCBI taxonomy): Eukaryota > Metazoa > Arthropoda > Arachnida > Araneae > Cheiracanthiidae > Cheiracanthium > Cheiracanthium punctorium. The sequence continues at coordinate 10,054 of JAWZYV010015849.1, read as the reverse complement.
ATGTAAATTGAAAAAAATGCTCAAAATGAGGTCAGAAATAAGATCCGCGAAGAAAAATTCCTCTCATTCATTTACAAAAAGTATCATTTTAAAAATTTTAAAAGACCTCCGTACAAAAATATTTCCAGCTAGTAAAATGAATCCAATCCACCCTTGAGGTGAGGTACAAATTTTGAGAACTACATCCTGAAAACACTCAGAGGTATGAGGATAAATACATGCTGACTTAAACCATTTTTAAATGGCTCTCGAAGGGGAATTATCACGTCAGATTTTTGCATTCCAGAGGGTCATACAGAAATTTTTGAAAGAAAATAGTCTTTTTTAAACTATAGCAATAAGCGTTTACATTCAGATTCACGTATAAGCCCCGATATTCTCAATTTTAAGATATCTCTGAGACGTTTTATGATGAAACGCCAAAATTTTGGACATCCACTCATGAGTGTATGGGGCCTATTTTACTTACTGGAAATTTTTTAGTACGGTTGCTGTATACTATTTTCAAAAGTGTAACGTTTTGAAAACTAACAGGATAAACTTTTTCTTAACGGAGTCTTATTTTAAACCTTATTTCCAGCATTCCACGATACGTCGATGATCGCCTTAAATTCGATTTCGTGCTTTAAATTATGACATCAAAATACACTTTACACTATTTAGAATTGTATTTTTAGAACTGCTGAAACTTATTTGAACTGATTAAATATTTTCTTAAGTATATAAACCCTATTAACGATCTAAACAGAGGCATCCACAAATTACCCCTTTAAGCAGCGAGGCCCAGAAATATTTCGTTTGAATACTCATGGATCATTCATTTTTCTTACTCCTAATTTGTCAGAGGACGGCTCAGAGATTCAAAAGTTCATGAACACAGAAGTCGAATACTGTAGGATTTATCGACACGAGGGGCCATTAAATTTTACGGCTTTCTAATGCTTTTGAATCAAAGCCCGATAACAGGAGGATATAGAAATCGATTATCCTTCACTAAAATGAAATTCGGTTTCCCTGAAAAAGTCTATTTATCGATTCTGAATCGAACATAGACTATTTCGGTAAAGTTTGTATCACTATACCGTGTTACGGTTATATTCGTTTTCTAACAATCTTTGGAGATTCATTGATGAAGGTTCTTTTGGGTGTATTTATTTATTTTTTTTTTTGGGGGGGATAAAAATTTCGCACATGAAAACATTCCCCTCCACCCCCATCCCTCACAACGGACACTCAGAAGGGTGATTTCAGGGTAACTCATGCTAATTATTTTTCAAAATCCCATTTCAAAAGTGGTTTAATAATAAAAAATGCATTTATTTTCTTTCAAAAAAGTGCATGCAGATTACAAATCGTTTTCTTTCTTTTTTCAACAAATCATTAAATATCTTATAACTAATTAATTTCTGAAATATTAATTAAAATTGCTTGGTAACTCGTGTTACCAAAAAAAGACATTGACTTTAAGCCAGAGTCGCATTTCTGCTAAAATTCTTAAGTGCTATAATCTTCATGAGAGTTTGTATGTACCTTTCTTATCAGAAAACATGGTTTGATTTTGTATATAAAATTGCTTATTAAATTAAAACATACAACACAGATATCTGACTTTGAAGTGCTAATTAAAAGAAACATTTATACAAAATAAACTCTTTTCAACGGAGCTACAACAATTCCGAATATCTCACACAATTTATTTATTTTTTAAATATGGTCGTGTTCATGTGGAATTGCCGAAAAGAATAATTTTCATGACTGCGATTTTGTAACGTAGGAAGGCAAGTAGTTATGTTCTTGGCCACTTGCCTTTCTACGATACAAAGACGCAGGGATTAAAAAAAAAAAAAAATGTTCTTCTGTGACTCCACTGTGCGTGGTGGAGGCACTGTTAAGCCATAGTTAAGGCCCGCCATTTGAAAAAATATAATAAATAAAAATAAAAATAAGTATTTTTTTTCTACCTCCTTTCTCGGAAAAGATACTGCAATATTTTGAATGCTTTTGTATCTCCCAATCAAAAACAAGAAATACACCTTCTCTTTGAAAATTAAATTTCTTATGGCATTTTAAAAGCGCACATAAGAGCTTAATCTAATTGAATTCCTTATAAACAAAACTCATAAATTAAACTGGGATAACACTTGCAAAGTAACGAAACAAAAACAGTTCGGAGAAAGGAATAAAAGCAGAAGTTTCTTTTTAGACTTGCGTGTTTCGCTTCTCATAAGTAAAGTTTAATGTAAAAACGTGTTGCCCTTGATAGAAATTCATCTTCGAAATTTAATATAATTCAAGGAAATATGCGGTATCCTTGCTTTTTATAAATTAAATTGCGAACATGCCATGCGTACATATAACTCGAGACCGCATTCATATAAGAAATTTTAAAATCAGTCATAATACTGAAGTCTCTTGAATTTCTATAAGCGTACGGAAATCAGAAGGAATAATATGTTTTGAATTCCTGGACTGCGAGGAAGCCAAGAATTTTTTTTTTTTTTACGGTTTACGTAAAAAAAAATGGTTTACTCCTGCTACGGTTTACATTCCTACATATGTAAACCATATGTAAACCGTCTACATATGGTTTACATATGTAGAAGATAAATCACTAAGTATTTTATTATTAATTATTATATTATTTCCTGTTACAGTGAATTAGTAGAGTAAAAGTACCCTATACAGGGTGTCCCATAAACGTGATAACAGGCTTTGATTCTTTATTTGCTAGAGATAACTGGGAACTATCATTTGCACAAATATTCGAAATAATGGAGGAATAAATGGCTGCGTTAACAATTCAAAAATTAATCTCTTTAATTTTAGGAATGTTCCGATTTTTAAATTTGTATACGACTCTTGTACAGAATAATTCCTAATTATTAAAATGAACCCCATAAGCTTATGAGGGGATGTACAAAATTTCAGTCTTTCATCATAGAATGTCTAAGACAGTATGGTCAGAGGATGCGCATGAATTTGAATGTAAACGTTTAGAGTCTAAGAATTTATTTTCTTACTTAATTTGTGTACGGCTACTGAAATGCGATCTTCCGGTGGGATTTTTTCTCTGCGAAAGTCATTGAAAGTTAGTTTCAGTCAGCAGGTATTTATCTCTGACACTTTTTAGGATATAATTCTCAAATTTTGTACATCAGAATTTTAGTGATTTAGAAATATTTTTGGACTGGGGTCGTATATAAATCATCAATTATCGTACTGAAGCGTGTCGTATCGTACTTTACGGGTCGTATCAAAAACAAATCCTTACCATGTAAAAATGGTACGTTTTTGAAAATTGATCTGAGGAATTTTTTCTTAATGTAGTCTCTTTTTTATCTCGTAAACACATTTTCTTTTTCAATTTACATTATCCATTTAAGTCTAATAGATATAGAATTAAAGCTTGTCACCACCTTTTAGGGATACGCCCTATATATATCCAAACTGAGTACAATCTGTGCAATATCGCATATTCATAGTGCTTCTAAATTATCTGGAGCGATTCATAAATACTGTAGCAGAAGCGAGGTTGATTAAGAATGACGCAACAATGCCGTATAAAAACGCCTATTATAATCACTTCACTAAAAGTGTTGTAATGTTTGTGAATTTTCCAAATTGCGATTTGTTGTAACTTAAGAATCTTGTCCCAAGGAGTTGCGAGCTAAAATCGCTTATTATAAATTGTAGTTCATTTTGAATGATTGCAGTATAAATTGCAGTTCATTTTGAATTTTCTGTGCTAGTAAAGTGATTGCTAATAAACCTCAATTAAGAAAAGTTCGCTAACGCTTCAACACCCTGTGTGAAGCAATCGGATTTTTGTAAGTGCCCAAACAGTTTAGAAATTTACTGGTAGATGGTAGATGGCATTGACCGTAATATGAAACAAGTTTCCGATTTGTAATAATTTTGACCTCTCTCTAATGTTAGCAAACTGTACTTGTTTATCATCATTATTTGTTATTTTTTCTGATTCAATTAATTAAGAATTGAAATATAAATTAATTAATAAAGAACAAAGAATTGTGGTTTTCCTGCATAGTAAAAGAGAGAGAAAGCCTTTATCTGTAAATACCAAACTTACTTGAAATCATGTATGTCAGTGCTCTTGGTAAATTTTCGAATTACATTATTTTTCATAAAAAAATTAAAATAATAATAATAGATCTTCTATAACTGTTATTTATGTGTATGAAATTAATAGTTTGTTAAGACTTTAACGTAGTCATAAGTATGTACAACGTATTAACGTAATTATGAGTATCAAAGAATGATTGTATTACATCATTATTATGTAGAGTCACAGATAAATAAAATAATTCAACATAATATCATAATCAAAGTTATAAATGTGGATGTTCTACGAAAATGCAATGTTCATTGTAATAAAACTAATTTATTAAACAACTCCCCCCTCTTTTTCAGAATAATTGAACAGGAGCACAGACTTTAAAAATCCCAACTAATTAAAAATTAGCACGAAGGTTTGAGAGCATACAGTTCAGAGTAAGCTATCTTGGTGTCGATAAAAGTTTACGGCAATTAAGGATTCGGAACTTTTAAGGATTCAGAAATATCACTCAATGAACTTCTTTCACCCGCTTACTTATCAGTTTTAGAAGATCAAACACTTTTGAAATAGCAAACAGATTTTAAATTGTGCATGTCAGTGCCATTTACTGATACATTTCTAAACAAAATATTTTTTCCTTATAAAAAAAAAAAATCAGTTATTATTTTTGTGTATGAATTTCAAAATTGGTTAGGACTTTAATCTATTTATCAGTATCGGTAAAAAGTTTCAAAAGAATGTTTACTGTATTGCCAAATCATCCCGTTTTACATTCAAGGATAAATAAATAATACCGAAACCCAAAAACATTATCAAATTTATAACTGTGAATGCTCTAGAAAAATGCAATGTTCATTGCGCTAAAACTAATTTATTAAGCATCTCCATCCCCCCCCCCCTCTTATTCAGAATGACCGAACGGTCTTTGAAAATCCCAAACAATTAAAAATGAACGCGAAAGATTGAGGATATCTAGTTCAGAGTGCTCTATCCTAGTGTCGTCGATAGTTTACTGCAATTAAGAATTCGGAACTTTTAAGTTATGAAGTAATAGCACTCAGTGAACTTCCTTCTTCGCACGCTTTCTTATCAGTTTTAGAAGATCAAACGCTTTTTAGATGCAATTAAAGGAAGCGCATAATTGATTCTACCGAACTTTAGAAGATTTTAAAAGAATGTTGAATGTTATATGGCGGATATTGATTTTTTATCACTCAACATGTTTTGAAGCTACAAAGTGATACAAAGGGGGGAAACGTGGAACTTCCTGTAAGTTCGTGGAATTTTTGAACTCACGGCAGTCAACTAAAACATCAGAATGATGTTTAAGACACGCACAAAAGAAAATCATACTAAAAGTATCGGCTATGATATACTTACCAGAAAAACTCTCCTCGCTGACAAAGAAGAGACCACGTGTTCTTGAAAAAGCCCATGAGGTTTATACTGATACATTTATGTCCATCTAGATTGAAAATATGCTTTATACAGCATGAAACAGTTTTATACAGCTTTATTTAGTCTAGACGAATTTCTCCTTGAATTTTGTTTCGCTAATTTTTTGTTTTTTTAATTAGCAAAGTGAACGTCATTCAAAAGCTTCATTTTCTTTTGTACATTTTGTCTTTTTATGAATTCCCGATAAGGAGGCTGTTTTAATGTATTTTTAAAAATTTACTTATCAAACACACTTCGTAAATTAAAATTTAATTACAGATTTAATTAAGCGTTAATATATATCTAATACGTGTCAATTCAAGCACTTACAAAACTAACGCGAAAAAAAGGGACTGAAAAATGACTGATTTTTAATTTGTCAACGAGATTGAACGTTCAATCCAATTACTTCATAGCATCTATTTTCATTTATGTTTTGTGGTAGTAAAAAGAACGCATTTTTTGCAAAATTTCTCCGACAGAGTCACATAATGAGTTAAAGAAATTTATGTGAAAAACCCTTCGACTGACTTGGTTATATTGTAAAATTGTCTTTCTGTATAATCGCTTTAAAATTTACTAAAAGGATACTTAAATTCCTCGTATAAGTAGCAACACTTCATTATTTAGACTAATTGGGACCGTTTAACAAAATCAAAGAAATAGATTTCGTTTATATCACACTCAAAAGATGTACATTTAGAAAAGTGAAAAATTGGAATTGAGTTAAGCAGGGAAGTTTCATAATAGCATTTTTAACGTTGTATTAACGTTCCTCCATAGCTGTTTTGCGTACGTGAAAATATTATTTTCAACTTGCAAGCTACAGGGTCACTTTTCGCGAATTTCACTGAGGTACAGACCTTGCGATTACCTTGCAATTACATAAATACAGAAAACCTAAAAGATCTCAGTCAGCTGATTTTCAAAACTCTATTTTGAAAGATATTTTTAAAAAAAGTGAAATATTATGTTTGCCATGCTGGGCGCTTTTCAGCCGCATAAAATGTTTTCGGTTTTTTAATATACTAGGGCCCCAAGGCCCCCAGACTCGCTACGCTCGCTTTTCGTATGAGGCATTCGGCCCCTAATCAGGCTTATTCGTAAAAAAGAAATAATTTCAACAGACAAATCCCCGAAGGTTGGATCCGATAGAATGTTACTGAGCTAAGCTACACATTGCTTGGTTCTTGCATCTTCATTGGTACATAAAAATTTAAACTTCACACTACAGTAGACCCCCTACCCCTTATAATTACCCTACAGTAGACCCCCCTACCCCTACCTTCACTATACAGTAGACCCCCTACCCCCTCCGTGTTTTACGGGTCCTGATCTATACTCCACCAGGAGTGCGGACTCCGCTTATAATCGCTGGAAAAAATATTTGCACTCCTCAGAAACACAATGACATTTAATGTTGCCATTCAAAAGTTATACTAATTAGGAGCTAAAGCGTAATAAAATCAGAACATATGTTTCAGCTGTATTTTTTATAATGTAAAACCTATTGGACACCTTGTGAATTTGCCACCCATGGCGATTTTTCATTATTTGGCGACTTGCGTACATGTAAAGTTAATAAAAGCTACGGAACAGATAGAATAGCCTGCCACCCATGGCGACTTTTCGTTATTTGGCGATTTACACATGCTCACAACCTATATTTACTGTTCATTTAAGGTTACCGGGAAACCGTTATACATATTTTCTTTTACATAATCGTTTGCAGATTGGCGTGAACACCTTTTACGAGGGATTTAGTTGGCTAACATAAAAATTAACTTTTTCAATGGTCAATTCAGCGGGCCGGATCAAATCATGTCGCGGGCCGCCATTTCCCTATCCCTCTTCTAGTTCAAAAAAAATTTTCCAAATCGGACTGGCAGGTTCTGAGATAAATGCTTTCAAGCACACAAACTCCTCAGGTTTATAAATTAGTGGATATTTTTGAAAAGAAAACTAATTTTTCAGGATATATTTTCACATTCCTATTTTCGTTTGGGTGAAATATTGGCCAATTTATCATTTTGGCGAGCCATTTCAAATTGATTTACAATCAGTTCTGTGCTGAGAATAATTTTACAGTCTGAAGAAATTAATTATGCGTAGTGAATGGGGGGGGAGGGTAAACACGCATAAAATGAAAATGGAAAATTTTTTAAAGAAGCAAGAAAATCTATTTATTTAAATAAACGTTTCCTTGTTCATGAAATGGGGCGCATGACACCTCTTTGTATTAGACATGATGAACTCAAGAATCAATTTGTCAGAATATTTACATTATTTTTCCAGTGTGAAATAAAAAAGTGTATGCTCCGTGATTAGAAAATGGATTTAAAGGAAATACGTAATCTATTAAGGAAAATTAATATAGTAAGAGATTGTATGTTCAAAAGAGGGGAAAAAAGATTTAGTAATTTAATGCTATAGAGTGAAATAGTTTGAAAGTGTATTTTGTTTTGTTTATAGTATCAAAATTTTCGCACTTTCTAAAAACAGAGTAGAAAAACAATTTTATTTTGCTCTCTCTATTCAGTATACAGGGTATCCCAAAATCACTCACCAGCACTTTTATTGATTCAATATTGATCACATATGCACACAATAAATTGCAAATTTACGTCATAAAGAACGAAATTAGAACAAAGAAAGAAGAACAAAATTAGAATCAAAACATTTCATTCACTGTGAAACCTGCTCAATAAAATAGGCATTTCGACACGAAAATTTATTCTAATAATTGGATGTTCGATATTCGATTGGATATTCGAATAATTGGAAGTTGGTCTCAAAAACAATTTTCAAAAAAACATGCACCCATAATACAAGAATCTTAATTTAAGGATAGCTATCAAAGCATCACTGAACGTGGCGATAACAGAAACACACATGTCATGTTTATAAACTGATGTTAAATATTCTATTAAATGTAAGTAAATTCTTTTAGAAAGTGGAAGCTAGAAGATGAACTGTGAACTGATTTTAATCCACACTGTTGCTAACCCGATGAACGCCCCTTGTGTATGGTGTTCAAGGCACATTCATAGCAGGGACATCCAAATGTATCAAAAATGGGTGGCATTTAATATTTCAATAAATACTAAATTTGTTCACAAAATTACAGCTCTTCGCCAAACATATTTTATCGAAATATTACATGAGTTTGATGCATTGAAGAATGTGCCATCCGAATCTTTGATACTTTTTCTATCTATACACAAAAACAGAATCAAAATCAGAGTTATAAGTAAGAAAAAATCTGGAGTGACTCCACTCGACTTTCCGAACACTTACGATTAAGATCATTACCAAGCATTTAAATAAATTTTAATCGATGAATAATTCAAATATATATACCAAAATGAAGCTCAATCGAATGTATCGTTTAAACGCTAGCGCACTTTCAAGAATTTCTCCCCATAGGCTATAATGTAAAAGGAATTTTTGGCGTAGCCCTGTAGAAAAACTATAAGTCCTATACACATCAAAATCGATACCGGTCTTACGATGGTTGTTTATAACATGTACACCCAATTTGAGCTCAATCGAATGTACCGTTTAAACGCTAGCGCACTTTCCAGAATTTTCCCCCATAGGCCATAATGGAAAAGAAATCTTTGTCGTAGCCCTGTAGAAAAACTATAAGTCCTATACACACCAAAATCAATACCGGTCTTGCGACGGTGGTTTATAACATATATACCCAATTTGAGCTCAATCGCATGCCCCGTTCAGGAGCTATCGTGTTCACTCACATACACACAAACACACATACACACACACACACACACACACACATACATACATACATCTCGTAAAAATAACATAAATGAATTCAGAAGCCCTCTAAACGTGTCAATACACCAAAATCTCGAATTCGAATTTTTTCATGATTACAATACTTTCCTTACATGGTACATGTTCGGAAAGTAAAAAAAATGTAAAACGAATTTCAAAATAGAATTCAATGAGATCGTCTAAAGATTGTCATCTTCCTTAAAAGATATCAATAAAAAACTATGTGCATTATGAATTCGCACGGCTCATCTGAAATTTTTAATTCGCGTGGTATACATTTGCACACCAATCAACTTCACTCCTTAAAGAATCTGTGGAATCCCACAGAGCAAATAACATTCCAAACAAGATTGTTCCCTTTTCTACTTAATTCACGATTAGAATAGTGGCGAATTATTCCAAGTTTTCTTGCTCAACAACAGTTCTTCTCTTGCCTTTACTATCTCTTGCCAAAGTCCATCTACCAGAGTTTTTGGTACAAAATTATAGGGAACGAAAATCTAGCAGTTTTGTGAATCGGCCATCATTCCTATACACGAGGAGGGGGGGGGGTTGTACGTATATTTTATTTTTTATTTATTATTGTTATTTATTATGTTAAATATTCTATGTCCAACAATTCTCAGACAGAATATTATTTTAATATTAAAATAAATACATTCGTACATTTAAAATAAATAGTACTATTTAACAATAAGTTAAAACGCCCGATCATCTTGAGACACTCTTTCTATCGAC